>RJWH01000943.1:0-234736 GCA_004363575.1 Solenodon paradoxus
GAGAGAGAGAGAGAGGAGAGGGGGAGAGAGGAGAGAGAGAGAGTGTTCTGAATCTGGATAGTCTCAGATTTTATTTCTGGACAAAGAAATTAGTTGCCTGCATTTTCATGTGACATCACCGTAAATACGGCACCATCTCTGTCTTTTCTGTGCTCTGCAGTCCATGCAGGTCTCCACATGGGGAGAAGCTGCCCTCGGCAGCTCACATGAGTGAAGAGTCAGAAAACGAGAAGGACGGGCTTGCACACCATCGGTGCCAGGTGCTAGTCTCACAGTGAAACAGAAGGGAATGGGACTGAGTGGAGATGTTAGATGTGGAAGAAGCGAAAATGTGAACAAAGGGTTTTTCTGAGACAGATAAGTGATTTCAGAATTTCTCAGGGTTTGTTTATTTGCCACGCTTAGACCTTAGACCTCTGCCTCTGCTCCTTGAACATTTTTGCTGGTTTCTGGTCTTGGAAACCCTTGGCATCACCTGCTGTGTGTGGCCAAGCCGAAGAGGCAAGAGGCAGTGGTCATTTCCTCTTCAGCAGAGAGAGAGGGGCCATGATCTGAATCACAAATAACAGGATGAGAGTCCAGAACGCTTTTAAAAAGGAGGGCCTGCTTTCCCAGTGGGAGACAAACCCTCCTAGACAACAGGTGACAGAGAGCTGCCCAGGGTTCCTGAATTTTTTTTTTACCTAAAAAATTCTTTCACCTTCTACAAAGTGCTTTTATTTGATACTAACCATCAAGTCAGAACACTGAGACACTGACAAGTATTTCCAACTTGTGGAAGAAAAAACGGTAAGATCCTAGAGCTAGAGTGACACAAACCACTCTGAGCTGCTGCACACCGAAAATGCATAAGAACTTTGGTAGAAGAAAAGAGCACTATTTCCAGAATTGGAAAAGACAAAAACAAGGATTAGCACCTTTTCTCAATCTACTTTGCTAAACCAAAGATTGACTCTGTCTTTCTCTCTGCAAGAACTCGACCAGATCTGGGATGGAGATGACGGAGGCATAACGTCTTTGTGGAAAGCTGTGGGACAGCAAACCAACTTTTCTTTCCTCGCGTCCCCCACTTACTCCTTTCCAAAGTCGGGAAGCCACTGTGCCGCCCTCGGGTGTCCCTCCACCCCTTTCCTCGCCTCTCCTTTGCCTGCTTAAACGTCTCTTGCTCTTCCTTTCTCGGTTTCTGAGAACCGGCTAGGACTTGTGGCCACAGATTCTTCCTCTCACAGGTTCAGCACCTGTAGTTTGGGCTGCCCGCGTACAGGGTCCAGGCCCCCAGTGGCCGAGGGTGATGGCTGGGTGGGGAAGAAGGGAGGAGGGAGACACAGAGAGGGGGTTTCGCCTCTGTCACTGTTTTCACCTCTACATGTAAAATATGCCAGGCAGGGGATATTAAAGTGAGGGGACAGGTGAGAAGTTTGCTATTGACACATTGACATTGAAAGTGCGATAACATGAAGGTGGATTAGAACTCTTTTTTTAAGAGAGGAAGGGAGAGGAGGAAGAAGCAGCAGAAGGAAGGAAGGAAAGAGGGAGGGAAAGGACAGAGGGAGGGGAGGAAAGAGGAAAGGAAAGAAGGAAGGAAGGAGATAAGAAAGAAAAGGAAGAGGAAAAACGAGCAAAGGAAGAAGAAAGGGAAGGTGAGAAGGAAGTACTTTTATTTATTTATTTGTTCTTGGTTGTCTCTCCTGGTCCTGGTCCGGGTCCGGAATCTCGGTTCTTTGGTTTTATGTGGTCTACACCCCAGCCACAGGCTTGGAGCCCAAGCCACCAGGGCATGCCCCCACCCCAAACTGTGGCTTATTTATTTATTGCCACCCCAGGTCCACAGTTTTCAGTCTGCACCTTAGCTGCCTGAGCCAGAGGGGAGCTTGGCTTAGAATTTATAATTTCAAACCTCCAAGTTCATCGATTATCTATTAAACTATAGAAACACGGTTAGTGAAAATTATCTTGAAGGCAATCTAATGCCAACAATCCTATCTCACACCTTCTTACAAATATGTGTGAACAGATACTCCCTGAGCTCAGCAGTGCCCGGGCAGGAGGTGGCAGAAGAAACCCCAAGCCTAACACCCAGTGCAAACCGGTCATCCCTCCGTAATCTGCTTGTCATTTCGTCATCATTTCCTTAGAAGTCACTATTTGTTGTGAACAAACACATTTGGTTCTAACTATCTGCAGATATGATCTATTCTCACCTCACAAGGGACGAAGACAAGGTCACACCTCACTCAGGTATGAAGCGCTGCAGAGCCACATGCCGCGATGATTTCGGGGCCCTCTGCGGCCACCCGCTTAACCAGGACGAGCTCTCACAGGCAGCCCCTCATTCTCAGGAAACTTGTCTTCATTTTATTCTCCAAGTTATTAGTCTGATGGGGATATGAGGCCAGAGCGGTGTGGGTCTACTGCCTGCGGCCTGAGGAGATGGCAGCCCCTGTACTTTAAGAGGCCGGGAGAGTGCCAGGCCGGCCGCTGGGTTAGGAGAAGCAGCGTTCGCCTTTCCTGTAGGGGCGCAGGTGGGGTGCACGCAGGTGGGGTGCACGCAGGTGGGGCGTGCACGGGGAAATGCGAGCGAATGAACCGGAGGAGAAACATCTACTCCCACTGAGGTCAACAGAGTTTCTTTCTTCAGCAAAAGAAACTTCGGACAGGCCGCATTTGCTCCAACATCTCAAGTTGTTTAAGCAAAGCCTGGACCAGCAGGCCGGGGACCAGGAGAGGAGGGGCCGGGTCTGGAACAGCTGCGAGGGTCCGCTAGTTCCCACCGGCACCTGGGGACTCTGGGGCTCCCCAGCTCTTCCTGGGAAACGTGCCTCCACAGCCCACCCAACAGACCAGAGAGGAAAAGGCAGCGGAAGACTGAACTCTCCCGGCGGATGTGCGGCCGGCCCCGCACCTCTTCAGGGCCCAGTACTCCTAGTCAGATAACCCAGCTCTTCTCAATTATTCATGAGATTTCCGTGAACTTGCATTTTTTATTTTTAACGTTTTTGTTGTTGTTGTTGTGAATTGCTAAAGTGTAGCCAGAAATCAGTGCAAGATCTGCCTGCGAGCAGCCGCTCCAGGTGAGCGCGCTCCCCACTGCTCAGGTGAGCACGAAAGCCATCCCGGCTCCTCCTCCATCTCTGAAGTGGGGAATCCTGAAAATGTGGCGGGTGGTGGTCATTTATGTAACTTGTATCTATTGCTGTTGGCAGACTGGGAAAACAGTGATGAAGAGCTGAAGCTATCACACACACACTTATTTAAGCAATTTTTTAACTAGCAGTAAAAGGCAGAAATGGCGGAGCATAGGAAGGTTCAAAGACTATTCACTGCACCAGGCTTTAGTTCAGACCTTGTTTTTTTTCCCTTAGTTACTAAGCAAATTGCAAGTATCAAGCAGAGACACTGGATGCCCTGCCTCCCTCCCTGCCCAGTCTCACCTGCTGCCCGTGGTGTCCTGGGGGCAAGCCCCTGGCCATGTCCCTTGAACTCACCTTCTAAGCTAAAGACCATCCTCCTGGATGCTTTCCAAACCCCCTACCCCTAAAATCCCCATCCCTGCTTCTGAAATGTTTCTCCCTTTGCTGGCCACTCTAACTCTTCTTGTCCTTCAAAGTGACGCTCTGATCTCAGTACTGGGAGGCTCCCCGTTGGGCCTGGCCCCCTCAAGTCCCCCCCTTCTTCTGACATTGTGGCTTTCCCTCTGTGATGGCTCTGTAGGCATGACCCACTGCTCTGTAATTATCAGGGAGAAGAAAGGATTGAACATTTATTTCAGCTCAGGGCTCATAGGGGCCTCTACATGCATCTGGACTTGTGGAGACTCCCGGAGGCAGGTTAATACCTCCTGTTACCCTCGGGAAGACACATCAGTTCAAGCAACTGGCTGCAAGTCACACAGGTGGTTTGTCATATGCACGCACTTGGGCCCCCAGGATGCACTGACTTGCCTAGAGTGTGGGGGTTGGCTTGTCCCGCTGTCGTCCCTAAGAGCCCATGGCCCTTGGTTCAACTTGTGGCGCTGAATTGGGGCCAGTGAGTTGGGCGGCCTCATCCTATTGTGACTGAACTTTGTGAGTAGAATCTCTTCACACCGCAAGCTTTCCCACAAGGCTGCCAACAAGGGACCCCAGGGTCTTCTCTGCTGGGGTGCCTGAAGCACCCACGTCCCCTATGACTCCAGCGATTACAGAAATTAGGGCATCAGTGTACAGGACAAGGAAAGATTGGGAAGTTATTGATAATTCAGATTTCTTGATTCCTTGGGAATTTTATGAGTACTCTTAAGGGTTCAAATCTAGATACTCAAATGAAGCAGTAAAATGATAAGCCTCTTCTATAAAAGTTTTTACTAATTCTGTAACAGTAGTTACTCTCCCCCCTTAATGTTGCTTTAAAAATGTTATCTTGTCTGCTTCTGTCTCTTCAACTTTCCTTATAACTGTTTTATAAGTTATAAGGTAAAAAATGACAGCTGTCATTTTAGGAAAGCTCATACTCAACCTCTCACGCTCTACGGAGCCTGAGAAGACCTGATCTGAGGAAGGTGAGCAATAAGAGCTCTCAGACAGCGACTGCTGGGAGGCGGCCTGTGTCCCCTGGCCTGGAGCTGGAATGTTCGTTATCGGTGTCAGGCTGCTCAGGATGCAGGTGAAGTGGGGCCTTCTCCACCTCCTCACCATGGGTGAACCTCATAAAAGAAGAAGGTAGGTATAGCCTGGTGACTTAGTGGTTAAGTCCATGACCAGAGGCCAATGCAATCCACATGCATCCTAAGGACCTGGGTTCACAACCAAGGACCAGAGGACACAACCAAGACGAACAAATAAAATGAAATGCCTCTTTCTCCTTTCCCTTCCTGCCTGCTTGCCTTCAGTCCTGCCTACACCTTTCCTTTAAAAAAAAAAAATGTATATAAGAAGAAGAAGGGTGCCCTAGATTTTGTGCTGAAAGTCCTATGTCCTGGGAAACTTCTCAGTTCCCCACTAGCTTAGATGTTTGAGCACATTGTGAAGGACCCTAAAAGAATGTACAAATATAGGGCTTCTACTGGTCCTGGTATATCAGGTATTCTTCTCCAGTGGCCTCGCTTTGAGAGTGGAAGGGTTAAACGGTGACCTTCCCCAGAGAAAAGCCTCCTGCCACAGCTCTATCAATACATCTGGAATGCTGCTCGTGAAATCCAATCCTCTCCCCTCTGCGACTCGTGGCTGTGTGCTGTTCGGAAAGCATGCATGAACTTAGAGCTATGCGGCACGTGCCCACGTTCATACCCTTGGCGCTTAAAGCCCAAGGTTAACACTATTTGCCTTAGAGTGAGGTCATTGCAAATGTTGTAGGTGATGGAATGAAGCCTCATGTAGCCAGCAGGACAGGTGTGCGGCGTCCTGGGGCCTCCTCACAGCAGGCGCCTGTGTCCCAGAGAAGGGCTGATGGGCCTGTGGACAGGCAGGCCTCGGGCTCTCCTTTCTCATGTTAGAAAAATATACATTTTCTAGAAATGTCATATTTTTTCTGATACACACATACACACACACGGCTCTTTTTTTTTTTAATTTTAAAATAAATCTGCATGTAGACTCAGAACTGGCAACAGATAAAGATGAGCAGAAAATTCCTCTAATTCTCAGTCTTTATCAGAGCAAATTTCCTCTCTTCCTACCCTTCCAAGTATCACATCTCTGATAAGATTAAAAAAATAAAATGAACCTCATTTTCTATTTCTTAATGGTCAGGTATTGTGTATTATTAGGCAAGTCTTGCAGAAAGACACATATACTGTGATGTCATTTAATACGTTTAAAATGTGTGACTCATTACTATATGTAATAATATAGATGCTTATTACCTATACTACATATCTATCCCAAACTGTATTTTATGAATCACGTGACATAAATAAGCATGTAAATTACAGTTAGGGATAAATATTTCTTTATAACTATCATCTATCTCTCTCTCTCTCCTTTTTCTGTCTCTCTCTCTCTATCTAAATATCATCTACCTACTTCCTTACCTACCTACCTACCTGTATATGCACACACACGTGCCAAATATAAGAAACACATAGAGCGGGCTCCCCAGGGTGAAGGATCTGAGTCCTGGGAGGCCTTCAGAGGAAGAGAGCCCTGTCCTCACATCCTTTGTCAGTGACTTTCGGTCTGGCCATTCGACACCCTCCACACCCCTTCTCCAGGAGGGTCAAGGGCATACCTTTGAGGCCCCAACCTCAATGGGCAAGGATGAGGCCTTCTGGGTGACAGTGCTTGGATGGGAACCCAGCTCTGCCTGTGTGAGCAGGCCTTAGTTCTTTCACGCTCTGTGCCTCAGTTTCCTCACGGGTCGGTTAGGGTCCACAGTATCCTCTTTATCAGATCCTTGTCGGCCGTAAAGAAAGGAACACACATACGGCCCTGCTTTTCATGTAGCACCAGGGCAGACTGGCCTCTGAGGAGACTTGGTTCCAGCGGGAGGTCCTCTGACAAGAGTGGAGGACATCACTGGTTTCTCACTGTGGAGCAGAGACCAGGAACTGGCCGCAGTGTGGTTGGGGGCAGGAAACCTCTTATTGTTCTTATTCTTTAAGCGCTGAGAACTGAGTTAGGTGCATTTAACATGGCTGCTCTATTTATGTCATTTGTCACCCAGTGATGGAGCCCTTGGTACTGTTACTGCCAGGGCAGCAAAAGCGGGGACCTCCTGGCTGGACCGAGGGCCACAGTCCCAGCGGCAGACGGCAGGACTTAGGCTGGGTCTGCCTCCTGCCCCACCACTCCCACTGTGTGACCTGAGGCCAGTCCCTTGGCATCTCTGTGCCTGACTGCCATCACTCGTGAGGCGAGGACAGGACCACCGCTTGTCTCATGGAACAGCGAGGAGTAGGTGACAAAGCACGGAAATACGCCGAGCACTGTGGAAATGGGGCGACTGTTTATTTTTTTACAATCCAGGTATTTGATACTTTTAAAACAACTCTTAAGGAATGACCTGCCTCTGAAGATGTTTCCTAACTTACTGGTTCACTGCATTATCTTGACTCACTAAACTAGTGAAAAGGCTTTTCCTTGCAATGAAAACAGGTAATGTGAGTTCTAAGAAGGTGCTGGAAATCATTTCAAGGACGAAATAATTCCGCTCATTTAGTTAAAACATGCACTCCACTGGAAGTCCAGCCAGATAAAACGGCTATTTCAATACAGAAAATACATGACTGGATAAAAGTTTTTGCATTAATTCCAATTTCCCTCAAGACACTAGTGTGGAATTGGGAGCGAGCCACACACATGACGCGGAAGCCGCTTCCTTTGCAATAATAATAAAGTCTCGTCTACATGTGCAGTTCCTTGTGAGTTTCAAAGCGATTTATGTGACATCACAACTTCGCACGTTTGGCTCTGTGCCCCTGACAGGGATCGAGAGTATTCTTCTTAATTTCCACTCGATGCGCCTTGGGACGATAAGCTAACTCTTGCTCTGAAAGATCACCTTACCAACCCCCTGAAAATGGAAGGCAAAGAGAGAAAATTAAAATAAGAGTAGAAACTCGCCACCAGTTTCGTAAGGACAGTTGACAAATGAGACTCTTGTTTTGGTGATACGCTTCTAGGAAAAAAACAAAACAAAAACATTTATAGATGATATGTTTTTCTTATCTTACTGCTAAAGGTGATTTCAAAAGAGTTGTACCCCCTGGAAGAGCTGAAAGCACCAAAAACGTGCACAGAGATGAGAATCATCAGCACAAACAGAAACCCGGTTATAACTGTGAGTTAAGGTTAAATACCCACTAATTAGATATGTGGGTTTTAATGTTTTCCTGGTGGAAAGAAATCTGTGTGGAATATTTTAGTCTCAAGTGTTTAAAAGCCTAGGGAAATAACTACAAATCCAACATTTTATTTTCAATCTAGCCCAGTTTTTTTCTTCCCTCATGTTTATTTCATTTATATTTTATATATTCGTCCATTTGCCAAATGTCTTTTGGTATCATTTTTCTACTTATCTGTCTCCCTTTCAGTCTATCTTTTCAACATCCACTCATCCCAGGTTGTGTTATGTTTAGATATAGTTATTTATGTCTTATTTCTTGGTTTTTCTTCCCACTTTGCAGAATCTTAGCGATGGCCTAATCTTCCCTGAAACCATCGCTGGAGTGTCACACAAGTATGTCAGTAGTCATGACGGGAACAATGGTGCCCCTACTGATTCATCACTAAGTGCCAAGCCTGTGTCTGCACTGTTTGCATGCACTGTTTAGTCGAATGCACTCAGAGTCCCGCTAAAGTAGGTCAATGCCACACAGTGGTACGAGGCCGCCTGCCAGTGCCCAGTGACGTCACACACAAGGGGCCTAGGAACCCAGAGAACGTCAGGGGAAAGAGGGGACACTCAAGTTTCACTTCAAGACTTCCATCTCAGTTGACCAGAGGATTGTCACCAGGAGAGACAAAAATGTTGTCGGAGCCATCGGAGACAAAATTGGTTAACAATATTGGTTGTCTTAGTAGAGATTCAGTTGTGTGGCGGAGATGGTTCTGTGCCCCAAAGTCTGGCTTTCAGGGACTGTTCTCATGATGATGCACTGAGAAAAATGATGGGCTTGATTTTGGACCTGATGCCATGGGTGTGACCATGAGACCAGTCAGGGAAATGTTAGGTGGGTGACTGGAGAGGTGGGTTCTGAGCAGGGAACCAGCAGATACAAGCAGGCAAGAGGGCAGGTGGGGTCCCTTCTGTCAGTGACTGGAGGACAAGCCCTCCCAGCCAGGAGGAGGGAAGGGAGTGGTGGGGAGCTGGCTGGTGTGGAGGGGTGTCTCAGAAGCCAGGCCGGGCAGACAGGCCTCAGAAGGGGTGGTCAGCTTGGTCACAGGAGAGGGTGCTGGGGAGGGAAGGTTTGGATCTGCCACGCAGAAGAGTCTTGGTTCGTTCCAAAAGAGCAATTTTAGAATTGTGGAGAGGACTGAAATTTTACTCTAAGAGGAAGACAATATGACTGTGTGGAGAGGAAATGGCTCCTGTGGGCCTGGAATCTCCATTTCTAAGCAGGACAATGAGAGAAGGAAACATCATGAGGTGCAGAGGCAGGATGGGGTGCATGGAGGGGAGGGCTGACAGGCCTGGGAGCCTTTGAGGGGTGTCACTTCTCAGTTGGGTGGGTTCCATGGAGCACTGAGAGAAGTGGGTCCCTCACATCTAGATTCCCTGACCACAGTCTCTAAAGTGTATTTTCAGAAAACAGCGGGTGCATATTCTATGACTAGCAAATGGCTGTTTCAGGAAACCGAAAACACTGTGTTCCGAGGATGTGTGGACAAGGAGGGACAGGGAGGCTCTGTGCTCTTCTCTGCAGGCCACAGGTGTTAGGAGAGCGCCTGGTCAGATTCATAATGTTGGTAGTGACCCCAAATCAAGACAGTCTTGGAAATGTGCTCAGCTAATTACAAACTTCCTCGGCAGTGTTCCTTTCGGATTCAGTGGCCTCCCTATTAGCTAGTCAGGGAATGCTAGAGAAGGTACACAATTGCCAACACACTCTGCAGTCCGTTATGATGAAACACAACAGCGATCAAATGGCCAACATCTCTGAGGGGAAGCAAGGATCAACGTCTCCGGAAACGCTGTCCTTTCTGTGTCCGGGGACCAACTCCTTTAACTGTCCCCCTAGAAACCTACCTCATTTAGAACAAGTAGAGTGAGGGTCCCCGTAGAAACGGTCTCACTCGGGAAGTCAGCTTCAACTCAAGATTCAAGTCGAAGAATCAGTCCCAGGAGAGCAGATGGGAGCCCCGTGGGCCTGGGACACCGACATGAGGAGAACCACGGGGAAGGGCCCCACATTCCCAATACACAGAGGGCGTTGCTGGCACAGCGAGGAGGGAGAGATGAGGAGGTAGAGAGAGAAGCAGAGAGGAGACCAAGGAGACTCAACGTGAGGTGAGGTGCTTGGTCTGGAACAGTCATCCTGATGCCCAGCAGCCAGGCAGGCCTGACCATCCTAATTTCTGTGACTAATTTTAGTGACTCCAAATGTGGCCATTGGTGCCTTTGCAAACAGGCTATTTGGACGTGAACCAACCAGGGCCTAAAAACTGCCTGCGCCCCCGGGTATCGGTACTCCACTCGACTAGCAAGCTCCATGCACACGCAGGCTGCATTCCATCTCGCCCCGGGAACAACTGGCAGCAAAATGAGCCGGGTCTGACCGGCCTCGTGTGTGACGGGCAGGCAGCATGTGGCTGAGCATCTGGGACCCGACAACCACCAGCCTGGCTGCCAGGGCTCTCCAGGGCCCACTTCGGGTTTCAGCCGCAGAAGTGAAGACAGAAAGACAGGAAGGAATGAGGGACGCAGGGAGAGAGGGAGCGCGAGAAAGAGAGCGCCAGCTAAGTCCAACTACTGAAAAGGGAAAGTGGATTGGAGGCAGGATGTCCACTCTCAATGGCCGCACGTGATGTCCAATCTGATGAATTGTGAGAATTAATCTCCTAATGCAACAGGGGTCCCAAGGCTCTGCTTCTATATTGCTTCCAACGCGTTTACCACATGCACGGCTTTTAAAATGCATTTTAATTTTAAATACTTGTAGGATAACTTTCAGATTATGATGTGCTGCTATCATTTGTAAGTTTTAATTGCATGGCGATGGAAACTTAAAATATTATCTTTGAGGAAAAGTTATCAAATTAGATAAAACAATGAAATTCCTCCGCTGAACGTTTTTAGCATTTTCCTTTCAATTCTCAAGGAAGATGACCTTATTATGCACGCCTTCTACACAATCTCTAGATCCTTGAGAGTTGTTGGTCTCGAAATTTCTGCTCTGACAGACCCAAGGAAAGAAACACCCGGTTAATCGTCCTCTATACTTTGTAAGAGAATGTAGACCATTCCAAGTTGAATAAAATGGGTGAAGTACTAACAATGACCTTGACTTCTCAAACATGATTTTAAAAGTTAAAATCAGTCTTTGAAAGCAAATAAAAAACAAGAGAAGCGTTTTCTCTAGGCCTTTGAAAGACAATCACTTTTCTCCCCTCAAGCTTAGTGAATTCTCCTGGAAATGATTAGAGTAGCAAAATGTGTCCTAGAATCTGATATTCATGAACCTCTAAAGTGGCGCACATGAAGACTTTTTGGAGATGCCACCACCAACTTCATAAAAATGAACACTGTAAAATGACCCTGGAGTTACATGCCAAATGTGTCTGAAATTTATTTTCTATCCTGGCTAATAAATATTCATTTGACTTAAAGTGCTCACATGTGGCATGAAGCAAGAGCATAATTTTTTTAAGAAACAGAAGAGCTAACATGTATTGTGTTAAGCAAAGGATTTTCACCTCACACACCTTTGGGATCCTGTTTATGGATTATAGAGTGGCCAGAAGTCCTGGACATTTGGAAAAAAATGGTGATCCCAGGAGGGGAGACATGTGTCAGCCCCTTTCTGCAGGAGGGACCTAGTGACAGCCCTCACACAGTTGCCTGGTCTGATGTTGACGCCTGTCTCACACTTGAACAAACGCTCCCAACTCCCCTGACCTGGAAACCAGCAGGCTCTTAGAGCGCCCGCCCCACTCCCCGCAAAGGCACCAGCACCTCCCCAAATAAAATATATTTTCCTCAAGTCACTATCTAGTTCTACAGAAGCCATCCATGCTGGAGAAATCTAGCTTTATATACTGTAATAAAAAATGTATTTAGAAGGAAATAAATACCTTAATTCATACTCATCCTGAGACATACATACCAAAGTTTAAATGTTTTAAAGACAAGGCAATAAAGACATTTTTATGGTTGCTAACAAACTGCAAATTTGTCTGGGGAAAAATCATTAAATGTTTGACAAAAGAGCTGTGATAAGAGATAAAGAACACAGTCTTCACTGTCTAAAGAACCAGAGGGGGAAATACAGCTTGTCCCTGATCCCACATTTTCAACTATGTGTGCTATGATTACAGTTATAAACAATGGGTACTGTGTCACTGCAGAGAAAAACAAACAATAGGTCTCTTTCTGAAAGTATCTGTAGGAAGAATATACAAAGTAGTCAACAAGGGGGCTGAAATAATCCTTGTATTCTTTGTCAAAATAATACTTCAAGGTTCATTTGCAAGAATGTTGGTATTCTATTCCACTGTGCATCTTATTTTCCTTCATTCACCATAGAATTTTTTTCCCAACTTGCACCTGGTTTGACCAGCAGTCAGCTGGCTTCTGAGGATTGTCACTGTGTTAGTGCCTCCAGCCCCAAGAGATTTTGTAGACAGCTGCACATTTGTGCTTTCTGTAGTTATAAAAGCAAGCTTGTGACATGCTTTGCTCGATTCAGTTAAAAATGGAATGAATTGAAATCGATCCTACAAATACCCCCTCAGTGCTGACTATGATGGAAGCACCACTGGCTTGGGAGGGGCACCCAGAGAGAGGAGCCAGGCATCGTCTTCAAGAAGCTTACAATCTACTTTGGGGCATACGACGGGTCAAGCATAGGCACGGCGGGATGAATATTCCATAAGGCAGGCAACGAGGAAGGGTTATGTCAGTTGAGAAGAAAAGAGATGGGTAGAAAGGTACTCAGAAGAGAGAAGGGGTCACCTGAGAAGCCCCTGGTGGCTCAGAGGGCTGTGAGGCTGGAGGTGAGAGCTGTAAGGAACGAGGCTTCTGAGGACGGACAGCGGGAGAGCAGAGGGTGGAGTGTGTCCCACCATGAACCGTGGAGAATGAAGGAACCCCCGTGCTGCTCAGAAGTTGGTAGAGGACACAGTGAAAGGAGACTCAGTCTCACAGCTGAAAGACAGACTCTTACCATCTTAGGGTTAGCAGGGACCTTTCCGGTGAGCTAAGCAGTGCCTTCACTCAAGAGAGGAGACAACTCAGGCCAAAGAAGGGCCGAGGATGGCACGAGAGTGGCTCGGGGCAGCGTGCAGGGTGGATGGAGTAGTGACAGTCCAGTCAGAAGACACAGGGACCCACTGGGGCATACTGCTGGGGAAGGCGAGGTGGCTGGGAGGGTCGTCTTGTAGAGGGTGCGGAGGCAGCGTGAAGAGGTAGGAGGTCAGGGAAAGGGCAGCGTCAGCTGACACTGATACTGGACATTGAGGTGAGGCATGGAAGGGTCTTTAGCAGAAATCTGATTCAGGGGACCTGAGGGAATTTGGTTTGGAGGCTGAGAAGGGATAATGCGCATGTGAGGTGAGGTGCCTGTGTCCATTCAGTTAGAATGGCTTAGGAAGGGGCATTTATATTTTAGACTCTTCTCCTGGACTAAGGGTTAACCAATGATCTCTCTCCTAACTTGAATCTGAGGAACATTCTTCTGAAGTCACTGCAACGATAACGTAAATAATATTCTAAATTCAGCATTCTGATATGCGCAAAATGAGGACTTTCTGACTTGGGCTGCTTCTGGAACACAGATACCTGATCAGGACACCTTCAGGGACTTTGCATGAGAAAGCAGGCATGTTGGTTGAGCATTTCTGCCATAGCCTGTGTAGGTGCCAGGACTTTTGGGCCGGGTTAGCAGAGACATGAGTGAATCCAACACAAGAGAAAGAACCTTGCATCTTGCCCGACTCTAGGACCAGATGCGGACGTGAATTTTGCCGAGGTTCTAAACTGAGGGCCCAGTTCATTCTCATTAACTTTTACTCTTGTAAATATTCTTGTCCCTTGAACTCCAATCGGAATACAAACAGCAAATAGAACAGAGCTACCTTCTCTAAGAAAAGAAATTCAGATGTCATAAGCAAGCACACTCTTTCAAATCTCCTTCTGCTGGTCTGCTGGGCCTTCGGATAATTTTCAGAAGGAATTTAACCTTTGGGATGACTTCAGTGTATTGGGCTCTTGATTTACGAGTCCTAGTCCCTTCCTGTGGGACCTGCTTGCGCACTTGAGCATAATTCGACTTTTCGCATCGGTCACACTGCTCCCCAATCTGTATTTTAGCTTTAGAAATGGAACATTCAAACATTTGGCTCAAGGCTTGCATGGGGCCGCTTTCTGACTGTGCTTGTGAAGGACACATGTACATGCAGAGGTCTGGGGCCTAGGAGTTTAGTTAAAGAATGTACCTTTCATTGAAATTCCATTTCTATTCCATTTGTGCAAGTTTTTAATTCCGCTTTTAATGGGTGACTGATGAGTCATTGCTGCTAAGGTTTATAGATGAAAACTTTCTTTAGGGGGGCAATCAGCTGCTTCTCCTCAACGGTCAGTTTTTGAAGGAAACACCAAGTTAACACAACGGAGACCCAGCTCTCCTAGTAAGACCTGCATTAGAAACCTACTTTCTTCGGTTGTTGATGGTCTACGTGGAATAGCTTTCTGATTTTTGGATTCTGCTACTTCTACTTCAGCTCAATGCATTATGCTGCTTTTGCAGACTTATGGGATCAAACTTACAAGGATAAGTGACAGGCTGCGGGGCATCTGACTGTGCATGCTGGCAGCAAGCATGTCCTGGGTGACCCGTGTGCCGGCATTTACGTAAACCGGGGACTGCGAATGCAAGTCCTTGTCAGTCAAGGCGACTTGGACACAAGGCACTCAGAGCAGCTGACTTTCTCTTGATGCCAATGGCTGATGGTTTGATGACTGCATCTTTACAAACTTTCACAAAATCCAGTTGTATTTCTTTGCAAAGAAACCAACATGGAGTCTGCACGTTGTGGGACTCTGATGTAAAGCTTTTTAACAGAAAACAAAATGGGATGTTTATAGCTGTTTCCGGGGAAGGGAGCAGGGGGTGAGGCTCCCTGTCTGGAAACAAAAAGGGTTGATTAAAACACTTGCTACAGTAAATCATTGGCAAGGACATTTAGCCTTGAAAGGTGTCAGATAATACATGTACAGGCCATAGAACATTGAGTTCGCTTCTGTTATTCTCCAAGATATTATGTAATACATGCCTGGTCTGCCATAGAGCCTTCTCTTTGTTCCATCGGCCTGCAAAGCATTCTTAAAGCACTGTCTTAACAAACTGGCTAAGTGTTCATTATAATTCTATATTGCATCGCCTAAAACCAAGAGTCATCATTACAGCTCTGAAGTATTTGTGAGCAAACCTTCTCACAGTTCATCTTGTGGCTGATTCCTCTTCCACAAAATTCTGTTAGACGTAGGACTTACGCTGTAGAGATGGCTTTTTGGGGGATCATACAAAAGGGCTTTATACATGCATTATAAATCTTCACTTTAATTTGTTTTGGTCAAAAATGTTTTCCACAGCATCATTCCATTCCATCAACTTTGACATTCGTTAGAATTATTCTGTAAGATCTTGTTAGGCATAAGGGGTATGAAAGCAAATATTTCAAAGGGAAGGATGCTGATTACCTTCTTGGTGAATAAAACTGTAAAAGATTTCTTTCTCAAGTTCTAGCACATATTCCTTAATTGCTCTGAGTCTATATCTACAAATAGATGGCACTTGGAAAGATACTAAGCCCCATGCTTGCTTTCTGTAAGAGAATTCACCCCCAACTACGTGATACCTGGATGGACAAACAAAACCCTGATTCTGGAGCTCTGACAAGAATGCAGAATATAAGAACAACATACAAAGGTAAGCATAACTAAATACCTAGAACCATAGGGTCAGAACTTCATATTGCCAAGCCAGGGAGAACACCTGAGCTCAGGAGCCGATACTTCGGTCTGACCTGTATCCCAAGGGAGGGGAGAGGGCTTTCAGACCTGAGTTCACTAGCCCTGAGGGGACGGACTTGAGCATGAATTAGAATTTTATCAAATTTCCTTCTCAGAGAGCATATTAGATATATACTGCAGCTTTGGGCAGCTTAGATAGATAGATATTTCTTTTCTTTTTTTAAAAGAAGCACTTTATTTTTATTCAGTGGTTCACATTGGTTGTTCCTCCCGGACTCAGGACTTGAACCCGGGACCTTGGTATGTATGTGGGACTGCTCCCAGGGTGCTAGACTGCTAGGCCGCCAGGGCGCACCCATATATTTCTTTTCTTAATTGTTTTATTTTTATCAGCTATGAGGAGACAAAATAGCTAAAAATGAAAAAAATATATTCCTGTTAAGCAATCATTTTACAGCTACTTTCATAGGAAAACTAGCATAATAATATTTTTTAAAGAGAGAAAAGAAGGGAGGGAGAGGAGAAAGAAGCACTTAGGGAAGGAAGGAAAGACCATCTTTATTAGTTGTTTATTCTGGCTTTTAATCCCAGTGCTACGTCTTGAATCTGAGTCCTTGGGCTTTATAAGATCTGTATACCAATGTCTCCACCCCCTGAGCCACCAGGCCATGCCCATACATCATTATTTTTAATGCTAATTTATGCTCATATTATCAGTGGGTAAC
This sequence comes from Solenodon paradoxus, assembly GCA_004363575.1. NCBI lineage: Eukaryota > Metazoa > Chordata > Mammalia > Eulipotyphla > Solenodontidae > Solenodon > Solenodon paradoxus. The sequence continues at coordinate 16,332 of RJWH01000943.1, forward strand.
TTAAAAATCGTGGCACTGAAAAAACAGCGGCCAGCAACCTGAATGTGTGGTTAAGTTGCATCCATCTGAGGAGTACCATGCAGCTCTTTAGAAATAAAGAATTTGATTTACCGAACCTGGCCTGTAAAATAATCCAGGATCTTGGTATTAAGATACAAAAATAACTCACAAAGCTGTCTGTGTGATGTGATTCCATTTTAGAGCAGTCTGTATATTCAAGCAGACACAGGTATGTCTGGTGCAGTAGAACTAAACTCTTGGTGGTGGTTAATTAGCTTTGGAGAGTGGAGGTAGGGAAAAAGAAGGCAAGAGACTTTCAAGCAATAGAGAAGTAAATATATATATAATATATATTATTGATTCAGATCAACTGATCAATCATTTTGATCAAGCACAGGTTTTCAGTACCAACCACCATCACAAAAATTCATGTAGTTGTAAATTCGACATGGACTAAAGATTTGGTAAATGGCTACTATGTACAAGCCTAAGAAAACAATTATTTGGGAAAAATGTTTTAACACAAAGGATGCTTGATTTAGGACTGCTGTCTCCCTGGTGTTAGGAAGCAAGCCAACGCTGTGCTTGGGGCCTCTGTTTATAACTCCATTTAGGAAAAGGATTTCCTATAAATGAACAAACCCCAACCTAGCTGAAAAATGACAACTGGAATTTTTTTTCCCCACCCAAGGAGCACCAGGATGAGATTCTGTACTTAGGCTGGTCTTTCTTGTGGCCAAATGGGCCTCATGAACAGGGGGAGGAAGGCGCCTGGGTCAGGAGACTTACTTGATGGTGGAGGAATGAGGTGAGGAGTCTGAACTCAGGCAAAGACACTGGAAGAAGCCTAAGAGGTTCCCCAGTGAAATCCCCAGGATCAAGTGAATTGACTGGATGTGGGTGGGAGCAAGGGGCCGGTGTCCAAGGTGACTGAGGTTCGCACAGAGGTGACTAAATGCAGGGACTTGTTATTAACAAGCATGGACAGGCAACAGTAGGAGTGAATGCAGGAAGAAGATGATGAATTCAGCGCTGCCAGCACTGAGTTCAGGGTGTCTGAATGCAGTTGGAAAGGTCTCTGGTGTTCAGGAGAGGCTGGGCTTTTTGAAAGCTTGGCTGGGAACTGCAACCTGGAGGTGAGAGGGAGGAAGTTGCCAGTGGGAGCTACTGTCCCGGGAGCATCCTGACCCAGAGCAGGTGAGGGACGAGTTAGGAATTCAGGTGGGGAGAGAAGGAAAGGGGGAATGCGGCAGGGGATCAGAGAGGAAAATGAAGGTCTCCAGCAGCGACCATCGGAGTTAGTGTCCTGTGCCTACTGAGGGTCCTGGGGAGGGCTGTGGTGGGTGCAGTGCTCCTGTGTGGGTGGGCTGGATGGGGAGGAAACATTGCCTGAGGGAATGAAATCAAGCTAGACTGAAGCAAGGCAATGTCACTTTTGAGTCCAAGAGAAGGGACTGAGGTGCCACCAGTATTAAGATGTGCAGGTGTGCAGAGGGGCAGCTTCCAACCCAAGCGAGGCAAAATGATCCACCCAGCTGGACCAAGAAGTGGCCCAGCTCCGTGGTCTAGGGGCTTGGAATCGGGATGTTGAGTGGAGGTTTCTAGAAAGAAAGTGTTTAACTTTTCCCTTCTGTGTGGCTCCGGGGTGGTGCAGGTAAATGTGCTGTGTTATTTTTGGTGGGATGAAGCAGGTGATCTCAGGGATTTCTTCTAGCATCTGATCAGGGAGTGATAGAAAGTGATGAGTCTGCCCTGGGCCCTCGGTTCTGATTGTGGCCACTCAATTTATTCTTAAGTTTTTCTTTGATCATCCAGTCTTTTCCTAAAAATGGGCTCATCTCTCTGCAGTGACTTGTACTGGTTATTAAAGTGAGAGAATTTCACAGGGTAAAGCCCTGTGAATTTGCAAAACAGTGATTCCTTTTGATGGCCCTCAATGCCCCTGGGACTTTTTTCAGGCGGAGATAAGATGGTCCCATCAGGAAGGACCTATGTTAGAGCAGCTGTGCGGGCTGTGTGGTCACGAGCGCCTCTGATCTGTCTTTTTGAGTTTCATTTTCTATTACCATCCACGCTTCTTCTGCCCAATGGTCCTACTTACTTTTTTTTCAGTAAAAAAAATCGATGGTGACAACTGCCTGTCCCTCCTCTCAAGTCCCTGCCTGACTCGGCGGCGGCCTTGCCCACTGCCACCGGCTGCAGAAGGCTGTGTGTGCAGACCTGCCACACTCATTACGTCTTTGTTTTCTGTGAATTACCTGGCCTTTCTGGTTTTAGGCTTCTAGCCTTTCAGGTAGCAAGCCAGAAAACGAAAGACATTGCAATCATTTGGCCTAACTGCCCCCGTCAACTCATTTCCCTGTGCCTACCAGGTCTCAGGGAGCAGCCAGAGGGCGGCCTGCCTGTCCCCTCACGGAGCCACAGGGCTGACTATTTCCTGCTCTTCTTGCACCTCTATGTGCCTTTGCAGAGACTTCTTTATATTCACCTCCTAAGTCTGGCAAAGTTATATTCCTTATCTTGCTGACCTCTCTTCTCCAGGGCTTGGGGTTGGCAAGATAGGTGAGACTCCAAATCAGCTAGTCTCAGTCCAATAGATAGTTGAAGGAATGCATAATTATTTTTTCCAGGTATAGTTTAGGAACTCAGAGCATTTGTACTCCTGAGAACTATTAGAAGCATTATACCTGGTGTGGAAATGGGGAATAATACCTGTTTGTGTGTGTACTTTTCTTTTTTCCTACTTAGGCACTCAAACTTCTATTACTGGAATAGAATACTTCAATATTTATTTAGACACTATCCTTTTCTTTATAGTTTTCATTATAATTTGACACTTAAAATTTCACCATAATTTTCGGGGCCACCAGAAATGCACGGAGGATACTTTTACTGGACTAGCACTGAGGCGCAGAGAGAGACTCAGCATAACCTGCAGCATTAAAGAAACAATTGATGTACAGAACTCATGAGACACTTAACTAGACCTAAATTGATGAAGAGCTGCTACTTTAAAATTTCCAGTTACTCTATGTTCTATTATCGATAAGCTCTGCATATTAGCACGAGGGTAAATTTCTTAAGAAACGGAGCCCAAGTTAAATTTGCACATTGATTTTTGTCTTTTGTCTGCAGTTTAAGGCTAATTTAAAAGGATGGTGAGGAGATTCTATTTTCAACTGGCTGAAATTCAATAAGAATATAATAAAACACTGTTATAGAAGACTCTTTCACAGTGAAATTTTGGCAACGCGGAGTCCAATTCCTTTCAATGTGCTCCAGCAAAGAACAATACTGTTCTCGTGAGCAGGGTGCCCATTAGCGCCACAAGCTTCCTACAGGACAAAGATTTTTCCATATTTTGTTTTAAACCAAATCTGCATTTCATTGTTTCAGATTAAGAATGCAAAAAAAAAAAAAAAAGGAAATATTTCATAATAGAATCAATAAAAGGCAGAGAGTTTCATTACAGCTACATTTTAATCATCAGCCCAGCATTTGTCTAATTTCAGAAGCATATTTGATCATTTTAGACATAGGAAATTACTTCATCTAATTATCCTGGCAGGGAGAGCTTTGCTAAATCTTTAGTAAGGCATACTGATTAGCTTAAAAATCTTAATGAAAAGAATGACCACATAACAGATCTCTTTGGGTACAAACCAAGAATGGGAAATTTCAATGTGTTGTGTTTTTTTTTTTTCTTTTCCGTTCCGCTACTTTGACCTTTAAATCACCAAATCAACTACGTCCTGCTGATGGCAGAGCTGACAGGAAGCTTTAGTGGGCCAGAGGGTGAGGCTCTCAAAGTCAGAACCACCAGGCAGTTATCCAGGCTCACCTTCCTAAGCTCTGGGTGGAGCCTGCAAGTCCCCACGGCTTTATGAGAAAACTCTTGTCACAATGATGTTCTGACCGAATCTGCAGACAAGTCCGACATGCTCAGTTTGACCTTCAGTGCCCTTGACAACCCAGAAACCTTCCCTTAATAGCTCCTTCTATTTCCCCAGATGAAACGTCTCCCAGACCCAGTGCTCTACTGGTGTCCCTGGAACATGCTAAGGGAATTGTCCCCTTCACCTCTCATCTCGAGGCCCTCCATCCTCAGTCAACCAATTTTTGTGATCATGCGGTTTGAACTGGCCCCATAGTTCATGGCTTCAGCTCCTCTACTATTTCAAATCCTTCTTCAAGCTACACTGTGTCCACAAAATGTTTTTAACAGCAAAGTCCCAGCACAATCTCTTCCCACCTCCAGCTCAAGGCCAGTAAGCCATCTCCCACTCCCCCAGGGCCTAGAAAAGTAGCAGCCCCTGCCTGAACTTGAATGACATCATCAGACAAGACTGTCACGGGCACAGGCCTCCCTCCCTGGCTTCCGACAAGTCTGCTACCATCTCTGAGTGTCAGCTTCTGGTCCATAAAACAGGAAAGTGTTTACATCACAAGATTACTTTTGCAGATGAAATATTATAGGTGGAAGAGGTGTGGTTAGTTAAGGAATTACTTCATATCTATGTCAATGTGCAAATACACGTTTTCTTGATTTTGTTCATGAAATACTGTGGACTACTTTCCCACAAAGTCTGCTCAAGGTAAAAGAGAACTTTATTTAGGGTCAGCACCCCATTCAACGGCAAGATTTTCTTTTTGGCGCATTCATGAGTGTTGATCATTTCAGCTGCACAGAAATTAGTGGAGATGGTTAACATGTGGAAGACAATAAGCCTCATTAATAGTCTTACTTGGGTTGATTTTTGTGGACAGAAGAGCCTTCTAAAACCACTCTTGCATTATGTTTTATCCGAAAACCAGAATAAAGTCATGAATTGAAGTATTCGTTTAAGCAAAGCCTCAGGCGCTGAGATTCCGTCAGAAACGTCCATCCATTAACGAATTTTCTGAGCACAACATTTCAGAAATCAGTGAAAGCCGCGAGTTAACGCTGTGGTCAGGAAGCAGTGGAAAACAAAAGGCCTAGAAAAGTCTGTTGCTATCAGTGGAAACTACCGGAGGAATAGGATAAGCCCTGACAGTGCTCCTAGGTAACCTGTTTGAGTTGAAATCGGACCAAGAATTGTTAAGCCTCATCTAAGAGCAGTAGAGCTGTCAGGATGTGGAGTGATTAGAAGTTTTGATTTAGATCCTATGGTGACCCAGGGGTCTCTGAGCAGCCTGCTGGGTGCGGGCTTGAGTCCCGACAGAGCCCTGTCTCCTGAATCGGCAACTTGCTTTCTGCCCCAGGCTCCCTTTCAGGGCTTGCCAGGTGGGACTCAGGTGTTTAAGGTATGCACAGTACTTTTCATCAGGGAGTCAAAGACTTAGATAGTAACTGAACAGTTAACGGTGAGTAAAAATCCAGCAATATAATTACTTACAATGAGCCACGGCTGTCTTGTTCGTAAAACAAGGAGAACAGGTCTGCAGCCAGAACAGGCTGGATGCATGCACACATTTTTTGCCATCTCAAGCAAGTGCTCCCCGACTCTCTCCCCCCACCCCGCCCATGTGCAGATCCATTTCCAGAGACAAGTCCTTGGGTGTTGGCGAAGGACGAAGGACGGGAGGGGAGGACAGCTGGCAGGACACAGACTGGGACAAATTCCCAGTGTTCCTCTCCAGGCCCACAGAATAATTGAGAATTGGCTCTTTGATCTGGGGCCTCTGCTGCCCCTGAGCCTCTGCTGTCCCCAAGTGGCCATCTGGTACACTTAGTGACATTAAGATGTTCTGTGGAGGTAAAAGTTTGCTAACGTTTCTTGTTTTTTAAAAAAACAAAACACAGTTGTACCATGGACTCTTTTTCTAGACCTTAGTTTACAAAGAAGCCCATGATGCGGCTGTACCATGAGTTCATGCACAGATATTTTCAAATCCCAGGGCCAGCACTGACCAGTCCTGTGACAGCAGGGTCCCCGAGCCTGTCACTTCCCAGGCCAGCACCCCTTTGTCCAGTGTTCCTGAGCCCAGGATCTCTGAACCCAGCCGCTTCATCTCAGTATCTCTCATCCTGGCATACCTAGTCCAGCATCTCCTATTCCAGCATCCCAGTCCCAGCCTCTCCCGCACAGGTGCCCACACAGGTGATTTAGTGTTTCCTGATTTAGTGTTACTTTGACTTTCGGAAGAAGACTAATTGAGTTCGTTAGAAATAGATTTTGAGTTGACGTAGCTCGGCCAGGCCCTGGCTCTGTTAGTCACAATCTGAGTGTCCCCAGGTAAATGCCATAACTGTTTGAGTCATACTTTCAAGTAAATAAAATAAGAATGAAAATAACAATCAGATAGGACGTGCCCAGCCTTTGGCATGGGGGGACACAGAGTAGGCGCTCCGTGGGAACAATCGTTGTCGTTAATGATTTCTGGATCATCTTTGAGAAAAGGAAAGTAAAATCTGATTTTCTGCACCATTTCAACCTAAGAAACAGGGCTTCTTGGCTTTTCTGAGTACCCCAGCTATGAAATGCATCGCTCATGGGAGCACAAGTATCATGTGACCGGAAAACCTCCTCAACAGCTCAGTGAAATTCTTCAGCAGTACATTCCGAGACCTATTCATCCTAATTGACAGCAGCAGTTGCTACACGAGTGTTATAATTGATAGGTGCTCATTCTTCGGTCCACGGTAAAGCAAGTAAACGGTTGCTGTGGCTTGCACCAGGTTGTAGGAAATCTTGTGACCACTTCACGACGTTTTAATGAGACTTGCTGATCACCCCATTTGCTCTCCCAATAGAGAGAAGTGTGGGTCATCATAGGCTCTCATTTTTCAGGAATACTGATCAGTGAGTGATTTACTTCAAGCTTTCTGCTAGGGAAGCAAATAGAGGAGGAAATGTCTTGCAAACACCTAACCATGAACGAAGAGCTGAGCCCTTTAATCAGAGATGTGGGTCAGGTGGAACAACGAGGAAGATTGGGGAAAACAGAACAGAAAAGTTCAGTTGCTGCTGTCCTGGAAAGGACAGGATGGTTGGGAGATGATAACTGGGTAACAGAAGTGATGTCAAAGTCAGTGGTATCATAGGAAAGACCTTTTGAGGTCAACATGGCTACTGGACTGTGTGGGTCATCAGTCGCAGCCCAGTTAGCATGGATTCAATGGGCATTTCAGGAGGACTCAGGTCCTGCTCCAAGCTTGGTGGTTCCTTGGGGAAGTGGTTCACTGGTCTGGCCTTCAAGACTTTCATTTATAAATGAGTAGGGCAGAATTAGGCCTAACTCTTGGGATACTACTAAGACAATTATACACAGCTATCACGTATGGCCCCTGATCCGAGGGAGCTTACCATCTAGATGGGAACCAGCTGTGAAAACAAAGTGTGGCAGAATAGCTAAGCAGGTGCAATTCTTTTCCAAACACTGAACGAGTGGGCTGAGCCCAGGGCTCCTTGTAGGCTTTGTGCCTCATTTACTTATGTGCCATTCAGGGAAGTGTCCATGCTGTAGGAGCTGAGGGCAGAGTTGTCACTAGCCTTCCTTCCCTTTTCACAGTTCCCTGGGTTTGTGTGTGTGGTGGGGGGTCCCCTCTCCTCTGAGATGAAGAGCACCAGTGAAGAATAACCAAGCTGCAAAGCCTTTGTTTAAACCATCAAACATCTTTCTACTTGTATTAAAGGCCCTACAATTGAAAATTGAAACATCTTTATTAAGTCCCAAGTGATAAATCTCTGTGACTTATTTCATCAGTCTGAAAAATCAACTCCTAACAAATGAAAAGTAAAAACTTTAATTCTATAAGAATAGAAGAATCCAGCCTTTTTAAAGGGCTCTATTCACCCAAACAGGAATTGACACATGTAATTCTATCAAAATTTGCTTATATTACTTGAGCGCTTTATCTCTGAACGTGCCAGAAATCTGAGTTCCCCACGATGATCAATGAAACAAAATGCTGGAAATACTCTGCCTGAACTTCTAGTTCTGTGTGTTTTGTCTATGGGCCAGATGAAGGGGACTCCATTTGCCCGGGACCCTAGAGATACGGACTGTCCTATTAGAGCACAAACCTACATTAATGCATCTAGTAAAGACAAGATTTGCCTGCATATGACAGAGAATCCTTCAGAATACTGGATAGGCAAGACAGATGTCTACTCTTTCCTGGCAGAAAACGATGTAGGTCCAATAAAGTCTAAACTCCATAAAGTCATAGCAGAACCAGACTTCTATTTATTTCATTGACATATCCTACAGGTGTCTTTTGTCTCAGGATTACTTCATAGCCAGAAATTGCTGCTGGAGTACCAGCCTTCTCATATGAGTTCCAGGCTGCAGGATGGAGGAAGGAAGGACAAGAGGTGTGCTCTCCACGGAAGGCCGTGAGCACTTCCCTGTCTACCACTGGCTGAAACTTAGGGAGCATGCCCACGTCCTGCATCCCGGGCCAGTACCCTGGACAAAAGAGGTGTTGGCTCACTGAGAAATAGGGGAGAATGTTCCTAGATCTAGCAGCCCCCTGCCTGTGTGTGTGTGCGCACACACGTGTGCATGCATTTAGATAGATACAGGGGAGAAAGCTTTGACGTTGGACAGGAGAGCACTCCTTCTCACTTTGGATCTTGTTCTTCCTGAGCCAGCCCCTTCTGCTCTCAATCCTACATCTTTCCCTCCTCCAGAACCTTCTCACCTGAATTCTCCCTGCTCAGTCTTGAATCGCAGGTAGGTCATTTAGTCCATGACAACACTTGAACCCCTTCTGAGTGCCAAGGGGTGAATAAGATAGAGAGATTCTAGCCCTTGCTGAGCAGGTGGTCAAGCAGGGATGACAAGTTGTGATGGATCATGGGAAGGTGTACGGGCAGGGTGTGGGGTAGGAGTCTGAAAACACGGGAAAACGTGATCAGTCTCCTGAACCAAAAGAACTTCTTTCTAAGGTCTCCCCCACGCTCCCAGTCTGCTGCTCATGACCACCTCACCCGCCCCCGGCTTCTGCCAACGGGCCGTGGCCTCACTACTCTGCTGTGACTTGCTCCTCAAGGCCACACACCGCTGAGACACTGCAGTGGCCCCAGTTCTCAGCAGTGTCTCCCTAGCTAGCTCTTTCCTGCCCAACACTGCTACCTGTCAGGGGAAACTCGGCCTAGGGCTCTTCTGCTTGTTGTCTCCAAGCTCTGACCTTTCTAAGTCACCCCTCAGCTCATCTCCTAGCTCCCTCATCTCCCCGAGACAGATACTCTTATACAGAACCCGTCTTGGCATAGTGTGCTTCTTTTCACCTTGGCAATTTTATTCCAGCTAACATTTTCAGCTATTGGTTTTATGAAGACACTTCCAGCTCTGTCGGCTCTGCCTCCTCCCCTTGACCTTCTTTGGAGTGAATCCTAACTCTCGGATGCCATCCAGCACGGAAAATATGGCGGCAGGTCCTGTGCACTCTCCCTAATTTCCCCTCCTCGTTCCTCTTCTGCTCCTTGGTTCAGCCTGGTATTCTAGTCCAGGCCACAGCATCTCTGCCCAACTTCATCCTCCGCTCCCTAAGTGACTTCCCACAAGTGGTCGCCATTTTCCTCTCTCCAGAAGCACAGATGTGATTATGTGGCTCATCTATTTGCAAATATCCAATGGCACTTACTGCCTATGGCATCCAGCCCAGATTCCTGAGTGTCCAGAAAAATCCACCAGGACTCCTCTCTTTTCTTTTTCTCCAGTCTCTCCCATGCAAAGGTGGTTGCAAATTTATGGCTTAGGTTCAAAGCCTTTACTCATGCTGTCCCTCAGCCTCTAGTCTGCTTCTCCCATCTTCCCAGAATTTGAAATCTAGGCTAAATGATTTACAAAAAACAAGGATTGAGCTGATCAGTGAGTGAATTGTGGCATCTGGAGAGGCTGGATGTGCGGACCTGCAGTATTGCCTGCAGGACGTGAGGTTACACAGGCGTCTATTCTGAGGGGCAACTACCCTGGAAATTCCACAGCCTGGTACTTTTGAACTTTTCTGTTGGTTCCTAAATGAAGTAGATACTTAGAATTGCAATGAAATTTGGAGATAATCTAAATCAACCCTTTTTTTTATTGCATTTTTAAAATAGCTTTTCTGATTATATAATTCATTATAAGAAGTCATGTTAAGAGAAGGAAAGGAAAATAAAACCAATCATTTAATTTCTGCTACCTAGAAATAGTTGCCACTTATGTGTATTGACATGTGTACACACATGTGATTTTACATGCCCATGTATTAGTCCACAAAATTATATTATAATTCATATACCTTGATATTTATTACTTAATTAGGTATATATATATATATATATACACACACACATATATATATGAAAAACACCTTAAAATCTTTTCACTCATTTAAATGGCAGCATAATATTGTCATAAAAATGAAACAATTTATTTAACCATTTCCATATTGGATGACATCTAATTTATATGTTTTAAAACTATTATTTAAAAAATGAAACTCCCTAGGTATTTAAGTCTCTTTCCATCTCTAATTATTTACTTATGTTTAATTCCTAGGATGACCATGATTAGGTCAAGTTTATGAAAAAACTTATGGTCTGTTGTAGGGATTAGGAATTGAACTCAAGAAGTTTAGAATCCTCTGCAGATCAGAGGGCCAGAACCTGTCTCCCAACTTCCTGAGACAGGCTGTCTCATGTGTGTCTTGGCATCCGGTAAAAGCAGAAGAAAGACTGTGTTAATCAATGCTTGCTGCTCCCTTTCCAGGGGAACAGTCTGCACAAGTGTTTCTGTATTCTCTGATTGTGTGTTTGCGAGTCTATGTGAGTTCACTCTGATAAAAATCATTCAGTGACCTAACCTGGGTCAAGGAGGCTTGCTCTGGGGCAAATTACTGTTTACTGTGATGTCCACACAAAATATCATTTCTGGCAATTAAAATAACTGAAGTAGAAAAAAAATCCAGTTGTCAGTGTTGTATTTTTGGTAACTCTCATTTAGAGAATTGCATGTCAAGTTAAGGCCAGTTTATTTAGGTTGAGGGGAAGGAAACTTCTGAGTTGACCAAGGCAGGGTTAACTGCACATTTCCAATGCTGGTTGCAAATTTCAGACATTAAAAAGTGATTTGCCAGTTTTAAGTCTATGCCAAGAGGCATGTGGTCTTGCCCCACAATAATAACTGTGGCTTAATAAAATGTAGAAACAGAGAGCTTCCTGGGATTATAATAAGAGAGATTTCTAAGACATTTCTGTAATCTGCATATTTACTGGGGGCTCTTGGGAGGGTATCAAGGACAAGGTGCTAACACAGGGCTGGCCCGTTCACTTTGTGTGTCCAACCCATGGCCTTATTTTGTCATAAAAATAAATCTGTAGTTGAGTCCCTGGTGGAAACACTCCCTCCCCATCCTCCTGTCACAGTGGACAGCTGGCTTTTCTGCACGCTCAGGAGGGGGTCCTTGGAGGGGGCGTGTCACCAATCTGGGCCAACTGAGGTCAACATTCTCTGAGGGCATCTAACCCACTGGCTCATGTTACACCAAGAGAGAACACAGGTCTTTTTCCATCTATAAGCCTTTCTATCTCCCCTTTCCAACCCTGGGTTTACTTCCATCGCCTTATCGCTGCCATTACCACTGCTAACGAGCTTCAGCACTGCTTATGAGAAAGTGGAGGGAAAAGCTATTCGACTTCTAGATTAACTTTGAACTCCTTCTCATCTTAACGGAGCAATCACCGTTATGCTATTATACGCACTGGCAGTAGATCCAGCGCCTTAGGTTGAGGCTGGGGTACTACCTGTGACACTGTAAGATCTTGGGCAAATTGTTTAACCTCTTTGAGCCTCAGTTTTCTCACCTGTAAACTGGGACCAGCAACAACACCCATTTCGCTGGGCGGTGGAGATGAAAATGAGATCAGCAGATAGACCTCAGTAAGCACCCAGTTGATGCTATTAGCAGCTAGTGGCCTGTGGGTGCCCTCCTTTAGGGCTTTCTTTCTGATTCGTATTTTTCTCTTATCTTGACACTCTTGGGTGGTAAACTTCTTCATATTTCTTCACAATTCTTCTCAGTGAAAATCACATGGTAGCAACTACTACTGCTGTCACTGAACGGGTTTTTAAAAAATTATGGTTGAAGCTGCATGTTTGATCTTTTGAAATATTTAACTAACCGATGTGCTATATTACTGCTATCTGCTACAGAAGTCTTTATGCTCATGGTTTACAGAAAAGAGAGTCTAATCACTTCTGAGAATCTTGCTATAATCATGAGGTGAAATCATTTTACTTCAGATGTTTGTTTGGTGAGTTGACACTTGGGAGCTCTGTTCTAAAGGAATGGGGAGTTTTTCAGTTGGGTACAGACTTACGTGAAAAAAGAATGGGAGCATTAGAGAGGAAGTAAAAGAAAGACTTCAGTTATAAAAGACATAGGACATGGAGCACACCTTGAGAAGATCGGGAACGGCCTGAGCTGATCTTGGAAAGGTAGAAGCAAACACCTCTTACAGTGTTTGTGACATAATGTGGGGACTGGCCATTCAGTGCAAGGTGGGGACAGACATAGGCATGGAGTGGGTTATGTCTTTTAGGAATATTTTTGTCTAATACAAGTCTCTTTTCCATGTGATCAGGTTCAAGAAGCATATTTACAATAAAGGATGAATTAACCCAGGGCAGTAGATTATGTCACACAATAGAAGGAGGTTGTCCTCTATGTGTGAGGTGGGTCCTGAAACCAACAGACGCAGAGGATTCTGGGTCATTACCAGAAACAGAATATCTCCCTCTAGTGGTGTTTTGAGGCAACCACACGCACGTGACCCTTAATATAAAGATATTTTATAAGGGGGCGATGGATGTATATTTGCTAGAATGCAATGTATCCCGAGCCTTCCTGCTTTTATTAATTCTAAAAAAGTACTAGAATTAAATTTTAATTGTAATCAAAACAGCTGTCATTTTGCCTTTTTCATGATATTGGGTTCAAAGAAGGCTCAAGTAAGCACCTAGAGAGAAATTAATAGCTACTAGCAAATTTAGGGCATGCAGACGATGGTCCCACTGGATTCCACAAGAAAGACGAAATAGCCACATGTACTGTTGAATTGTATTTGCTTTGGTTCTGGCAGCTGTTATTCAAACATTGATATCCTTTGCAGCTGGCTAAATCACTACATTAGCTTTCAAACTTTCAGGCTGAGAGCTAATCCATATTTTGTGCTAAAATATTATAAACACATCTTTCAGCACTCCCTAAAATTGGGGGGGTGGAAACAAAGGGATTCTTTTGTTCTTTTGGTAAAGGTGGTCTTTCCTTTTATCATGTCAAGCTCAGTCTCAGAGAGAAAAATGATAGATAATGAAATACAGTCGGAACAAAGGAAAGTAACAAGTTCAATCAATTGTGGTCAAAGTTTCTTCCAAGTGGGTTTTTAAAACTTGTTTTGTTTGTTTAAAATTAGAATAGGGGTGGAAGTGGAATTTATTCAATGCTTTGATGTATGTTTATTGGACTGTAGATTTTGCTTCTTAAATATGTATATAGGACATCTGTGATTTGGACTTTGTCCTACAATTACATGGAGGAATAAGTCACGGAAAACATTCAAGGTCAGTTTCAAAGGCACTGTACAAAAGAATGTCAAAATGAACACAATCGATTGATAAAATTAATCAGAAAAAAATAATGTGTTCATTTGAGAAACTGTGGAACCACTACTGGAAAGTATGGAAGCCACATTTTTCAATGATAATAATAATGACAACAGCTAAATTTCACGTCTCATGGCAGTTTACAAATCACATTCACATATATTATTGTCAAAGTGTCTTCAGGGAGATGGTAGGCTTGGTCTAAAGGAAATGGGATTTCAGATTCACCTTGGAATTCCAAACCTTTTCATTGTGAGTAGAATTATAGGTAAATCTACTCCTTGATTTTATGACCCACTGTACGATTTATAATTTTTAGAAAAATTGCAACTTTTTCCATAGAATTGTGACTACATGGTACAATGCTATGTATGATTTTTGAAACAAATTGAATCTTCTCTGTTTAGCTAGACTTGAAAGTTTGAACATGAATATCACTGATTTGGGAAGATTTATATGTAGAAGGAACTCAACATGCTTATGAAGCACTGTTCATTTGTAAGAAATGCTACATTCCGTTATTCATTTGTTTCTCCAAATAATGCCAAAGTGCATAGCAAACAGGAGGAAAATCGAGAAGGATGAGGTACACTGCTGAGAGCCCTCTGCTGCTCCTCTGAGTTGATCAAACAGTCCTTAGGTGAATGCACAAGGTTTTCACACTTCAGACACATTGTGAAATGGCCTCCCTGTACATAGAAAATAAAATTTTCTCTAAAGTATTCAGGAAATTGAGTCCTACTAGTGATAGAAGATAAGCCTTAGTTTGGTCTATCTGCTAAAAGAGTGGGAATTTTAATGGCAAGACCGATACTCCATAAGCCCACTGGAACAGAGACCTGTTGATTGTATGGGCAGTCTTGGCTTTTCTTCTGCAACAAGGGATGAGGAGCCCCAAAACATCACTATCTAAGCTGTCACAGGGATCCACACTCTAAGTCTGAGAAACAATAGTGTCAGTTGCTGGGAAATATTTTCAGAATATTCAGATGAAGCCATGTGGCAATTTTAACATGAATATGATTGATTGATGACTTCTCCTGTGGATCTCTTAAAATCCAGCAAGAGACATTATGGTGGGCTAGTTTTGCTACAAACGATCATTTAAGAAAAGAAGAAGATTGTGTCAGATGTAGAATTGTGTCCGATTTTATACTCAGTCAGACACTATGTAGTAATAAGTAGACGATGCTTAATTCAAAGTGGAATGTTTTACAGTGCTATGCCTGGTAAACGTGTCCCCTTACCAGCACAGATGGCATAAAATGCTTAGTGATTCCCTTTTCAGACTTCATATCATGCTGTGGGAAGATATGGTTGAAATAAATACATTTTATTTTGCTTTGTGACATTTTTCCATATGATTTAATTATAGCGAGAAGGGCACACAGAGAGCTTCACTATTAAGTGGGATCCATTATATGCTAAAGAACAAATTCAAATCTTTTGTTGAGCACATTTTTGGAAAATAAATTGTGCACGCCATGTAAATAATATGACATTTGGTTGCAGTCAATTTAGTTTATGCATTTTGCCCAAAGGAACAGGTGATTCAAAGTTTAATTTGCCCCTTGTCTCCTTATTCTTAATAACTTGGCACAGTAAGCAGTTCTTGGGATATCAATATACCAATTAACAAAATAATTCTTTCGCTGCTGAAAGAGCTGATTCTCATCACGTTTTGCGGTCACTGTTGTGGTTGAGCAGGGCAAAGGGAGCAGACATAACAGTCAGAGGGAAGCAGGTGCAGAGATGGTTCAGGGGCCCTGCAGCAGGTACAAGAGATGGCAGGGGAGCCCTGCAATAAGCAAGGGGTGTACACGAGGTCTCCTTGCATGAGATCCCCTTGCACAAGGTTTTCTTGCATGAGGTCCCCTTGCACAAGGTCTTCTTGCGTGAGGTCCCCTTGCATGATGTCCCTTTGCATGAGGTCCCCTTGCATGAGATCTTGCACGAGGTCCCCTTGCGTGTGATCTTCTTGCACAATGTCTTCTTGCACGAGGTCCCCTTGCACGATGTCTAAGAAGGTCCCCTTGCACGAGATCCCCTTGCCATCATGCCCAGAGCCCATACCCCAGGAGTATGGATTAGACAGGGGTGCGGGACTGGGAGTTGTGACAGAGCTCCCCGTTCCCCAGGGGAAATCCCATCTGGAGAGCATGGGCCCAGGGTCTCAGCTGGGCCTTGGCTGGGAGCGGGGATGGCTATGGGGCGGATTCAAATGGTGACCTCCTTCTGGTGGAGAGGCAGAGGAGAGACTGGCCGGCCTCAAAAGGAAGCTGAAACACCTGTGCCATGGGCACACATGACTCATAGTAGAGGAAGGTGAGGAGGGTTAGGGTTAGTGCGGAGCAAGACTGAAACAAATACTGTCTGTCTTGCTGTGACTGAACTTTTACCTCCCAATTGCCTTTCTTCAATAGGCCTTGCTTACATTTTTGAAAAATATATACTGTATCTCTTTTTAGAATCAGACAGTTCTGCGTGTGGAACTTTGTAGAACTTCACAATGATTCATGAGAACGAAAAACCAAGAAATGATAATATGAAATAATGTCGAATTAAGCACTTTCTCCTAATCTTTGAAAGCTGGTTCTTGGAGTCATAATAAGTAAAAAAATAAATCACACTATCTCTATAGTTCTCCGTATAGTATTTGTAAGTCTAAAATAATAATCCAGATCAACAAATTGTTTCCCTCTGAAATGTCATCCTTACAATTATTTGTTTACCTTTGCATTGCACAATAAAAGCTATTACCCCAAAAGGAATTTAGGCCAAAGGTCTAAATCTATTTTGCTATAAATGCTCCTATAGGTTTTAATATTTAATATACTACTAAAACATTTTTAACTACTCACGGACTAGCCTAAATGTGTAAAATAAATTATAAAGTCAGGTACAATAATAAAAATCACTTCGGATCTGGACAATTACCCCCCTCTGTGGCTCAGGAGGCTAAGGCACAGGCCAGGAGAGGGGAGGCGTGGGTCCCCCAAAATTCATGCACAACTGTTTTTTTATTCTTAAAATTTTCAGTATTTAGATTAAGTTTAAGAATGGAGTGTATGAGAAAGTAGTTGACCTGGTGAGCAGGTAAGGGGAGAGGCTGAAACTTCCCAGGTGGGTGCCCAGGGTCACCACAGACACAGAAGTGCATAATTCCTTCAAAAGGGGGTCAGGTCCTGGCTTCCTCTGGGAACATCGCCCCCCCAACCCCCAGCCCCAACTCTGGGACTCCTTCCCCTGCCGGCAGAGTGACTGTCATTTCATCCTGCAAGGTGGTCAGAGCAGAATCCCATTAGCATAGCAGCCAAGCTGATAAGACCTGTGGTCTCCTCCAGCGGGTCTTCATGAGCCCTGGGGCCCCACCTTTACACGGCTACCTCTCACTGTCCAGCACTTTGCAGCCTGGCTGTGCTGACCGAGTCTCTGTCACCAGCTCCCTGTCTCCATCTCTCTTCTGTGACTCACTTCACATTGGGACAGATGGCCGCTGGGCTGACTGTGTGGGACCCTGACCCTGGCCTTGCTTGTGCGGGCTACCGGGCTCCACCCTGCTGGCCTCTCCCTGACAGTGTCTGAGAACAGTTCATTCCTGGCGTTGATTCACGTTGGTGCCACCAGAAATCTTTGTTAAAAGGTGCCCAAGCCCAGGAAGATGGGAGACATTGACCAAGCCTGGAAGACCTGGTGGCTGCACCGATCAACTCAGGGCCTCCGCTCTTGTTGGAGCAGATGGAGCAGGAGAGGAAGAAGTTAGCAGAAATGAAATAAGAGCAGAGAAGACGAACATGTGGGTCAGGTTGAGGCAGGGTTGGGATTACTGCAGAAGAGAGGGGACAGCAGTCGGCATCTGGCCTTGGAAAACATCCCAGGCGGTGTCTGTATCCAGTCAAGACTGAGAGCCAGGGTCCTCTAAGCGTCTGTAAACCTACAGTCACTTTGACCTTGACTGGTTTCCAAGATCACCTGCTGGTCCCTGATGCACCCTGCCTAGCAGGATGGTCCTCTGTGTAGATGACCACCAGTCCAGGCCCACTTCCTGGCCCCCTAGCACTTCCTTCTAGAGGAATCCAGGGGTCAAAGGTTCCTGCAGGTCCCAGCCCCATACTGGGAGATGTTCATTGCAGAGAGAGCCTCTCTCCCAGAGGATTGTAGTTCCCATCCTGGGCAGGGGCCAGACACGTCGGTCTGGTCCGCTCAAGAGATCTAGGTTATTTCAAGTGTCATGCCAGTCCCCTCGAGAAGATCTTACCATTACTGCTATCATGTCTATAATCTTAACCCCTTTCCAAAGCTAAACAAGGTGGCCTCGTCTTCTGAGAGGCCTTGGAGTAGTGTAGGACAAGCTGTGAGTCCACGGAGCTGCAGAACTCTCTCGCTCCCAACCTGGGTGTGAGCAGATGCCCAAGTCATGAAGACATGGGTCTCCAGAGGCCACCTCTTCGACTTCTAGGGGACTGGAGGGGCCAAGGTCCATACCCATCAACATGCACATCCTGTTTTTAAGAATGTGCTTTTTAGCTATCTTCACACACGTGCCCAAATTGTATGCACACCCACAAAACACAAGTTCTAATAATGCTTTTGATAGAAACATCTTCCAACTTAACACAATGTCAATCAAAAAAAGAACTGGTCGTGTGTGTGTGTGTGTGTGTCCACGCAGAGAAGTTCATTCAGTCTTTTAATAAATGAGTCAATCTAAATGTCCTGATATGTCAAGTTTCCTAAGTCATTGTGTTAAATGGGAAAAATACTAATAGAAAAAAAAGGAAGTAACGGAATAGCCACTTCCTGAACATTCAAAACCCAACAGACAAAGATTTGTATCAAGAAGAACATGAAAAAGATCAGCCTCGACGATGGAGATTCAAACTCAGTAGTTTGAATAAATAAACACAGGAATCAATACAGAAATAAACATAGAAATAAATAAATAAATGAATGAATAATAAATAAAGTCAGGACCCAAATCTGAAGCAACTTGACCTCTGAGACTTCAACGCAACACAAAAGGCGACAGGGGCCCTGTTGACCCCACACCAAGCACATCTAAGGGACAGACAGGGCCGCGGAATTCCGAGCAGTGGGGTTTCTGGGTTTCCCACTTCCTCCCACTTCCTCTCCCTGAACCATGGGCTTCATCGTCATCTCTGTGGAAGACGTGTGTGAAGAAACAAGGCCGTACACGGAATTTGCCTCACAGAAGGCTGAAGATGACGGCTGAGGAGGGAAGGAGCAAGACTGAGAGGACGGCGGGAATCCCTCCAAGAAGAGAGGGTTTGGTTCCCTTAAGCACACTGGAGGGGGAAATTAAGCTGAGTACATATATTCCTCTCAGCAAGTTTCAGGTTCAGTAATTCTGAATTGGGGTTGGAAAATTGGAAGGAAAATTGAGTTGTGGGGGCAAAATAACTGCTTGACTTAATTACTAAAATGCCTCACTTCCCATCGTGGTATTGATGCTGTGTGTGTTGCAACTCAGCTTCTGTAAAACAGCATTTTGCTAAAATTGAGGACAAAAGGGAGTCTGTGTACTAATGCATCAGTGTATTTTAGTGAGCACAACACATGAAGGGAAAAAAGGGATAATTCACCTACAGGTCAGACCTCCATTATTTTAAGCCTTGGTGGCTTGTGGAACTCTGTGAAAAAAGGAATACAGATATATTTGAGTTACCTCTGTGGCAAATTAAATATCTGGGTATTAAATACACTTGACAAGACAGCGTGAGATCAGGAAGGGTGGAGAATAGGGAGCATTATTACACAGTGAGGTGACAGCTCTGTGGTAGATGGATTTTCCTTATACACAGTCATACTTTCACTATCATTTCCTGATTGTTAAAATGGGTGTAGAAAACTAAGCTTCTGGGAACATTAATTCTGTCATAATCAAGAAATCTCATCAAACTAGAGTGTGCACAAAATAAAGAGATGACAAAGATTCTGTCCCTTGGACTTGACAAAGGACACATGATGCAGTGATTTCTTTGACTGGGGTCCTTTAATCATGGTTCTTCCACACATAGGCAAAATAAGCAAAGCTGTGAAAAGAGTTAAATGCTACCCTGCAGGAGAAAGCCAGGCTCCCTGGAGAAGGGTTAGAGAGGGATCTTTGAGGAGGAGGGTAAATAAAGTCATGGTGATGAAAACACAGCAGAGACCAGGCCACCGTAAGGGAGCAGGGCAGGCTCCAACCATCTCAAGGAAACTCTGGATAGTTCTCTCAGAAGTTCAAGTAAAATTAGGAAGCAGTTTGTCAGAGGCATTGCCTTTAGGATGTGATTGCTGAGGTGACACAGAGAGGGTTCAGCACTCTATTTTGCAGAAGAAGAATCTAGAAAGGAGAAACTATCAAGGTTTACTTATCAGAGTAAAATAAGGTAAAGTATGGAGAGAACTTAGAATGTTCGTTTCAGGAAATACTTTAGTATGAGGGCTGAGAACAGAAGCAAACAACCGGGGTGTGCAAATCCACAGCAAAAATCCATCACCCAAGAGTTCAGGACTCTCTTCCACTAGAGTCAACGTTAGCTGTTTGTTTTTCTTCAAATATCTTGTATAATTGTAATAAAGGGAGAACAAACTCTCTGTTAGAGCACATCAGTTTCCTTCATTGTAGATACAAATAATAACATTGTTAAAACCTTACCCATATCAGGAGGAGGCAACATTTAAACCCCTGAAACTAGCATATCACATGACCTCACAGTAACCATTCGCCATGGGCTCAGAGAAGCTCAGAGAAGGCAGTTAAGTTTCCCAGCGTCACACAGCCATCCAGCAAGGCGGACAGTGTGAATGCATGGCTGTCATTTCAATGTTCATATTTTTGTGATTCAAAATAGCTTATTCTCAAGAGAAGGTTCACCCCCCCCCCACACACCCCCCCAAGCAACGTGATAAAGGTCTACTCAGGAAGGGTCTGGATGTGAATTCTTAGGTAGCTTAACACACCAGCACAATGAATAACTAAGACTGATTCCTCTACTCTAATTACAAAATGGGCATCAAAAACAAAAGAAGACATGTTTAGCTTGAGAACGGTACTTAACTCAGATTCCAGCCGCTTTCTGCATGAAAAACCGGGGCCTACTTCAGGGGGAAGAGGGGGAAGAGTCTCGCATGCTGGTGCTTGCGATGCGATTTTCTAATAATATGTAACTCAAAATGGCATCTCTAAGTCATTTTAAGACTGTGAAGTATTATAGAAGCAATGAAAATCAGGGCATCTTTTACCATTATCTCCTCCCATTTAAAAAATAATTTAAAGCACAAATTTAAAAAGTCCTCATTGCCACAAGTTTAATGCTCAGTAATAACCCGGCTTTGCCATACCTTTCAATGATACACATCCTGCCGTAATTTATATTCCCAACTTCTCTTTCCCAGGTTTTATTGCTCTTGGCTATTTGCATAAAAATGGTATCTTTGATCTTTAAGGGTTCATCAGCTCAAATAGCTCATTCCCCATCCTAAGACACAGGTAATGATGGGTGAAAGGGGTTTTGTGGTTCAGCTCAAGCAGGCGTGCACCAGCCAGCAGCTTACAGAAACTCAGCTCTCCCTCCTCCACCTCACGGAGGCTGCTTTTATGGTGTTTCTCCACCCAAGCCAATCGCCATGGCTCCCAGGCTCCCACATCAGCTAGGGCAGCCACTCCCTGCAGGGACAGGTCTTAACACAGTCGGCAGCCTCATTTTCCTGGAGGCGGAAAGCCCCATGGCCCAATCTGGGCTTCTCCACTTACTGAAGAATGTGGGGGAATTTCTCCATCTCTTGGTTTTCTCTTTTATGAACTAGAGGATATGAATAGATTACCTCCCAGGCCCAGGCTGGGGCATGAGAGAGATAGTATCCCTAAAGCGTTTGTAGGTGGATGCACAAATCTTTTGTTTTACATCACTTTGCAAAGCCTTTTCCACAGTCTTAGTTACTAACAGAAATGTCAAAGCGAAAGCCCATGAGTTTGCCAATATTCATTAGTTGTCAGATGATGAGTAAATCCACACCACGTTTGTTTCTGGTCTGATGACAATTTTGAGAGGGTGACTCAACCCTCAGGAAAGATTGACTAAAAATAGTAAGTGACCCAAACCATGGGAATCGAACATAAGGAATGAGAGAGTCCTCCTCAAAACCATTTCTGGTGGTTTGATGTTATTTACTAGTGGTGAGGAGAAGTCAATATTTAGTCTCTATCTCTTTTTTTTTATTCTGAGAGAGTGTTATTTATATTCTCGAACCCATGATAACTCTCCCCACAGTAAGCCAGGAGCAAGTGTGAACACACCAGCGGGACCTGTGTGATGTATCTGCTGTACATCCTCTCATTCCTTTACTGAGGTCTGTGAGGCTCTGCAGAGTCCCTGCGAGTCAGCCTGCCTCCCT
Source organism: Solenodon paradoxus (assembly GCA_004363575.1). Lineage (NCBI taxonomy): Eukaryota > Metazoa > Chordata > Mammalia > Eulipotyphla > Solenodontidae > Solenodon > Solenodon paradoxus. The sequence continues at coordinate 38,310 of RJWH01000943.1, forward strand.
GCCCTCCAGGGACAGAGACAACGGGACACAGGAGGTGGGAGAGGTGATAGCAGAGAAGCAGAAGTAAGCAGAGTGAGTGTGCACTTGTTTCTACCTCAGAGGGCAGAGCTAGGAGGTTTTGATGAAGCTCCTGGACGCCGGGGAGGGAAGCTCATTCTCAGGTGGGGGAACAGAGTTATTAAAGGCACAGAAGCTTAACACCATGAAGTGTTCCTTGACATGGGACAAAGGACAGAGAGCATTCTATGCTCAGTGAAAAAGTTTGGGCTTCATCCCACAGTAAGTAGTAATTATAAGATGGGGGAAAAACATAATTTAGAAAGATCACTGCAGTCATGGAAAGGTAGACAGAAAAATCCCCCCATCGAGGCCCAAATCCCAACTGCTGGATCCTGTGTACATGCTATATTACGTGGCAAAAGGCACGTTGTAGTGGTAAATATTAAGGACCTTGAGATGGGGAGATGGTGCTGAATAATCTGAGAGGATCTAATGTAGTCACAATGCTCTTCAAAGGAGTACCGTTAAATTCCATGACCAGTCAGGAAGATACAGGAAGATGGAGGAAGGGGACCACAGGTCAAGAAATGGAAGTGGTCCAGTCAGACCTGTGTGGAACTTGTCAGATAACAGATAATGTAGAATAACAACGTGACTGATCATCACAGCAGCAATGGAGAACCAGCACGGCTGGTTCTTTTGGTGGAGGAGGACTGAAGGAGAGAGGTCCTCAGCAAGGGAAAGGGAGAAGCACGCTGGACACAGGAGGTGGTGAGGAGACAGCACAGGGAGGATTTGTGACTAAGTGGACTAGGGATGAAGACTCAGGAGAAAAGAAGAGTCTAAAATGACTCCCAGGTTCATCTGGCGACTTGGTAGAAGAGGAGCAGGCTTGAGCAAGATGAAAGATTACCTTTACTCTATTCTGAGTTGGAGTGACTTCAAGACTTTTGGGAAGTTGGATAGTTTGATACATAGGTCTGGGACTTTGGAGAAATTTGGAACTGAAATTTTGACATCACAAAGCTCGAAGTGTTGGCTAAATCCAGAAGAGGGACTGAGAGTCCTGAGGGCAAAGTTGCAAGAGCTGAGATCCAATGAGAACACCACGGCGTCTTACAAACAGTTGGAAGAAATCTTCCCCAAGGAGCCTTTCCGTCCAGCATAGGGAGTGACTTAAGTAGAAGAGTGCGGCCAAAGGACAGTTGGCCCAGCCCAGGGGATCCCAGAAGACTTCTTAAAGGAAGTAATAGCTAATTTCAAATGAACTCAGAGAAGAGATAGGGTCTTCCAGAGAGAGAGGGGGACTTGAACAAGACAAGACATAAACGAAGTCCTAAGACAGGAGCATGTACAAGGAACAAGAAAGTGAGAAGGTACAAAAAGGCACTGAATAGCATTTTCAGTCGGATTGAGGTTAGAACAGAATAGAAAATCAGAGAAATTAGGCACAGGATTGAGTGGATTTATAGGGATATTGAAAATGAATTTTTTAAAGGTACAGATCAAAGATATTTTTAGTTAACTTCTTAGTTTCAGATGCATAAAAAAACTGTCCAAAAAACGTTCCTATTGTTTGACATAGCTCTCAGAGTTTCTAGAGATTATAAGAAGGTATCTTCTTGAATTTGGGCACCCTTTTCCAGTCAGCTGACCAGGGGGTCTCCTTGTCTTAGAACTCAAACAGCATCCATGTCCAGGCCCAGCGCCTTGACCGCCATGTTTTCATCCCCTGTCTTCTGGATCCAAATCTTACTCCTTATTCAAAATGTGGTTCAAGAGTCATTTCTCTGCAAAGTGCTTCCTAATTTCTCAAGCTGGAATTACCCGCTCCCCTTATCAGGTCACTGTCAACCCTACTCATGTGACAGTCTGTGACATAAACCATGTCTTCTGTCACTGGCCCAAACTGTAACTTCCTTGCATAAGACATAATTCAGGGGCAAAGAAAGCAGAAACATCTTGGAAAAGGAACTTGTGAAGAGTTGTTTGTGCCCCTTTGGACATTCATGGCAGGGAGGTTACATTTGGAAAGTAGACTGTCCACCAGTTGAAGTTGCTGTAGAATAGATGGGAGTGGATTAGCAACAAACCAGGAGGCACTAGTGAGGAAGTAGATTTAATATTGTAGATGTGAACTGGCCACCCAAGGGTAATATGTTTTATATTATCAGGACCTCTCTCTCTCTTTGTGTCTCTGTGTCTCTCTCCCTTTCTCTCTGTGCCCCCTCCCATATATGTATGTATGATATGCATATATACACCTATATATAGATGTACACATACAAACACATATATACCACATGTATATCTAATCATATACGTACCTCAACTATCTCATCATACATATTATATATTCTATTATATATGGCTATACACACATACATATATCATTTATCTCATCATGTATGTTTCATCTAGCTCATCATATGTATCATATTTCTTATTATATAAGTCATAATCTTTTCAAATATAAGCATATATATACACATATGTATATAAATGCAATCCCTATCTTCTCACATTATTTTTTCAAATTTATGTTAGTCTCCTCTAGGGTAACTACATCTTGTAACAACTTTCAGTGTTTTACAGATAGGCACTTTGAACTTGTTTTATTGATGAGGTAATAGTTTTGGGAAGTTTGGTCTCAGAGTTTACTTAGGTCTTAGATGGTATATGAATGAGACATGTGTTTATAGTTGTGACTATAACCAAAAACACAGGGGGTCAAGTTCATTTATAATTTAAAATAAATAATGAAAAATGTTTTCATGTAAGTGTGTCCTAAATAGTGTGTGACACATACTTGTGCTCATCCCATCTTTACCTGCTAAATTCAGCAAGTCTGGATTGCAGTGGAGTAGGAAACCATATCCCGATGTGGGCTGCAGTGATTTCTGGCGAATCAGCTTGGCTTATTTAATTCCCCTGTAGTTTCATGCTCCTTCTGGCTGCTTCAGCACTGAAGGTGTAAAGATCCCTCTGAAGTTCACCTCACATAGTATCACATGGTACAAATGAGGAAGAGTTCACAACCTTTTAGGACAAACTCTGGGAGTAGTTCCCTGAGTTGTCAAAATGGTCTTTTTTTAAAGTTCCTCCAAAAAAATCTAGGTTGTTGACTATGCTCCTCGTCATTCTTGCAGTATCATGAGAATAAGAGACCAGAGAGTGCCCCCAGCACCCATTACCATGCCATCATCTCATTCATCCTCTTTTCCCTCTGAACTTTCTGCTTGGCTGAGCAACCTTGGGCTTAGGTGGCTCCATCTGCTAGTGCAGCTTGCTGAGGCTGCCAATGAACGTCCTGAGGGAGCACTGACTCCTGCCTCTTCTCACTTTCCCTGCATCTGGGGACATCCTCCCTGGAGAGAGGAGACTTTCAAATGCTCTACCATGGTGGAGCCCACCTTCCTGCAGAGATGCATCACCCTTGGGTGCAAAATATCTCCTTCTACTCAAAGCCTCGTATCTATCAATGACTGCACATTGCTGGGAATCATTTCTTTCCCTTTCCCAAAATGATTACCCTGTGGAGGCTGAAGCTGAGGTTGAAAGCCTGTAGTTTTCACAAAGAATTATTCCAGGCCTCATGCTCAACCGCGGGAGTATCGATATGTCACAAATTAGTTGGCTCTTTTCCCAACTGTACTCAGTTTTCACTCATCAAATCCCCTTCATCTTTCCCCCTATGAAATCTAATTGGTTTTCTTTCTTATTTTGTATTGATAGGATTATTACTGTTCAAGATAGCAGCTTGCATTTGTCTGTATCGACTTCCATTGTATTGAATTGAGCCATCCATCATGTCTGCCTATGCCATTTGGATGCTTCAGTGACATAAGATGTAAACGGTTGTCTGATTCCCCTTTTAGGAATTCTAAGAACTCACATGATTATAGCAAAGATGAGAAAATTCATTATTTTTGTATTTTAAAATGCTTTACCTAAAATTGCCTGTTGACCACATTGTTAAACGATTCTTATATATATATATATATATATATATATATATATATATATTCTTATATATATATACACACACACACACGCATACACATAAATGTATATAAATACATACATATATGCAGAGTCGTTTTTCCCCAGTTCCAGGCCACAAACCTAGGTCCATGGGTTTTACTTGGACCTTGGATCACCTCAGTCTCTTGAGACACAAAGATGTGTCTGAGAATAGTATTTCATTACAAGTGCACATAAAGTAGAAATCCCCAGTTGAATACTCATGATCAGGTGAATGAAAGAAATGCTGCAAGCGTGTAGGTGGGGACTGGAGATTTCATCTCCCCCTTTTCCTTGTGGAAACACTAGGCCATCCTAAAGGAATAGTTTACTGCTGAGGCTAAAAATGCAAAAATGAGCACTGTCCTCCTCCTTGGTCATAAAGAATAAAAAATCCTGACTCTACGTCTGTGCTTAAAGGGTAAGTTTCTATGTGAAGATTAAAAAAGAAAATTAACCTCCTCTCATGACACAAAGTTTTACCCAACATTGAAGTACCAGCAAAAATTATTCTGTATGGAAATTTGTCCACACATATTGCAAATCGTTTCCATTTTCCTTTATTGTCCTCTAATGATCTCATCAGGAGTGCATAATTAGCTCACTAGACTGCAAAACACTGGCTGTGCCCTGGAGCAGCCAAGCAGAATTCTTGGCTGGGCCTGCCGGCTGGAGCTGAGCACCCTTACTCAGCGTGCTGGGTGGGAGAATGCTGCGGGGCGCCCTTTGTCAAGTTCGTGACTGTCATCTGAGTGACAGTCTAGGGGTTGTCATCGTCTGCATTGAAATATAAAGGGACAATGTTTCATAGGGATGTCACCCATGACAGCAATGGCTTCCATGCCTTCCAACACTGCAGAAGCTGTGGGACAGGTGGGTTTTGGTACCAGTTTTCCTCAGTCTGTATGTCTCTTCAGTATTTTCCTGTCAGGAGGGGCTATGGGCCCACTGGCAAGTGAGGGATAGAAATTCCAAAATGGAACCTTGGGTCCCAACAAAGCTGCAGTTAGGACTGGGATTCTTTCTAAGTTTTAGGCTTTGTTCTCATCCGTGAGTGTGAAGTGGAAACTGGTACTTTTAAATGTGGCCGAGGGGATCTAGATGTGGATAATTGTCAAGGGAGGTGCTTCCATCAGTATCCTGAACACGCTGGCTCAGATTCACACACACATGGGCATTTTATTAGAACAAGTCATCAGTTCAGGATACACTCCAGCAACGATCCCATATGCAATAGGATTTCAAGAAGAGTCTTGCACACATTCTTTTAAATGAAGGCATCGAAACCATGAAGTATGTTCTTCTAAAAACAGGCAGTTACAGTTACAAAAATATTATTTCCTTTTTTCTCCCCTAATTAGTTAGAGATGAAATAATACTGGAACACTTCATAATCTTAAATTCACAATATTTTACTTAATTAAAATAGGTAATTTAGAAAAATAATTGGCAATTGCTAAAACCTCTAATGCTGATGAGAATGGAGCTGGGAGCATTCTTTCATCGCAAATTGGTACTTAAATGTAAAGTTCTGCACACAGCTGGAAAGAGCCATCGTAATTTGGCATTTATGTTCAGTAGCTATCATTACACTAAACAAACTAAAATTAAAGAGAAAAGTAAAATAGTGCATTTTCCAAGAAATATTTAGAGACAGATTTTAAGGGACCAGAGGGTAAAAAGAGTATGACTCGTAAAACGTTAGGAAGAATACTGTGTTAGAAGGTAAATGCACATTTTTAAATATCAATTTCATCACACTTCCTTCTCTGGATTACATTTAAGTTCTGTTCAAAAATTAAGGCTACGTGAATCACTTTGCTTGGACCAAAGGGTAAGTTTCAGTAGACAAACTCAAATTTATCCATGATTTTTTAACGTAAAATCATTCATGTGGCTGAATGCATGACGACCAACATTGATGTAAATAAAGTTGAAAAGTACTGCCTCTGGAAGAAGCAAATCCTATTTTGGGGGTACATTTTCCCATCAAGGACAACTAATAAAATGCCTCACTGAAATACCATACAACACAGCACAGATGTGTGCTAATTTGCAGGAACCCCAAAGAAAAACACAGCGTTTGGAGAACTGATTTGTGCAGCAGAAGGATGGGATTAGAACAAATGCAGAAATGCAGACAGAAAAGGAGGTGCTGGGGGGCGGGGGAGGGCATCCCATGTTACGCTATGGAGTTCGCTAGCACAGTTTCTCCTTGGCAACACATTAAAAAACAGAAGATTTAAATAACAGTCTAAAGAGCTAGGAATTTTAAAAAAACCCAACACCCAGCACAACACATGTTTCATTCTAGCAGAGCACAATGGCGGTATTTCAGCAACACCAAGCAAGTCTTCCAAATAAAGATTCTTTATATTCTTTTGCAAATGAACATCCAGAATATTTATTAAGTTGCAGATATGTTAAAGTAAATCAAGCATCTTTCAAATTTTATGTCTTTTTTGGGGGGCACGGGATGTAGAAATTGAAAATAGCTGTATGTTATTTATTTAAAAATGGCTTCCTTCAAAAATCAAATCATTTGAGATATTCAAATCTTAAGCCAGAAAATGTACATTTAAACTAATTATTTTCAGAGAAGATCTGAAACTGGCCTATTAAGTTCAAGGCAACTGTGAGTGGTGAACTAACGTACTAGACACAGACAGAGTATGATGGTGCCCACCGCCTAGAACGTCATGACGCAATGTTCTCTCAGTTGAATTCAGTCGATGTTTATTTGTCACACGCCTCGCAACTCCAGCTGGGCCGGGGAATCCCAGGTGCCACAGAATTCCAAGACGGACGAGTCCACATTTCAGTCAGGAGAGAGAGAGCTCTGCCCGAGGGTTCTAAATCATGGCCTGAACACAAGGAAGAAAACCAGGGGAGCGAATAATTCTGCTCGTTTCTCCTGGTTCTTGGGATGGGAGCAGGGTGGCAAGGAGGAACTACCCCGGAAGAAGGTGATATCGACTGGACCCTGAAATCTAACTGGTGGCGCGTGGATGGAGGACATTCCTGGCAGGGAAGACAGGGAGAGAGGCCAGAGGAACAGAGGGACAGCAGGCTGACAGGAAGACTGGAGTCAGACGGAGACGAGGATGGGCCACAGGGCAAGGGGACTCCTGTCTGGCTCCGTTATCAGCTCCAGAGGCATGTCCTCAGGACAATAGAGGAGAATGTATTCAGTCTTCCCAGAGCCCCTGAATAGGGTGTATTACTGTATTAGAATGAAAACAACAATTTTTCTAAACCTAAAATAAAATGGCTCAAACTTATTAATCTTCTATAACACTGCTGCTGTCCCCCTTGTAAGGATGACAAAACGGAGACACAAGGAGACTGATTCACACTCGTGTGTCTCCAAGAGATGGTGGCCCTCCAAGGCAGCTAGAGAGGGGTTGCCTGGGACCCCAGATGGCGGTCAGGATCAGGCAGGGGCACGGAGGGGAAGAGACACAGTGCTTGGAAATCTACTGAACCAGGCTGGTCACAATGAGGGACTGAACTGAGGCAGAACTAGAAGGGGACTCAAGAGAAGTGAAAAATGTGGCGACTTACACAGAGATGGAGGAGCCCCGGGAGGGAGGAGTCTGCAAAGGGGGCCCAGTGTCTGGTAACAAGAGGGCCAGGTGGAGAGAATGGGAGAGGGGACACTTGGGACACGCAGGTGTGTCAAACCACAGGAGGGGGTGACGATCCTCTCTAGAACTTGGCAGGAGTTGGGTGAGCAGCTGTTGGACAACGTGAATGCCCAGAGGGCAGAGGGGGCGGTTGGAGGGAGGACAGTGGATGGAAGAGACAGCCACGGGGAGGGGAGCCTGCCAGCTTGGTCAGGTTACAGGCCACCAAGGAGTCAGGAGAGGAAGGGACCCAAGAGTGAGTACAAGGAGGCTCCTGATTGCCTTATGAAGGAAGATCCAGGAAAACTTTTAGTTCAAGGTGGAATGAAAAGCAAATGGCAAGTGAGGAAACTGAGGCTTCTTCAGAAGACAGTGCTCTGGGGGACTTCCGCAGGGCAGGCTTTGGATTTTGAAGTTTGTTAAACAGAGACTTGACCACGAGTGCAGAGGCTATGGGCGCTGGGAGAGTGGGCAGGTAGGGGCACTGGGAACCCCGAGGCAGAACCAGGAGGGGCAGCCTGGAAGGCAGCAGAAGCAGAAGGACAGACTCCCCCTGTCTGATGCAGGAGGGAGGCAGGAGGGGAAGGAGGCCGGCAGAGGGGCGGCCGAGCTGGAAGACTGCAGCGCTGGACCTCTGGGCTGGAAGAAAGCCAGCCGTTAAGGTGGCAGAGGTTGGAAGTGGCTCTACCCAAACAGATCGAATCACAGAGACACGCTTTCCTCTGGCAGAGCTTGGCAGTTTTCACGACGACATCAGGGACACTTTTTCCTGCCACAGATTTCCCTCAAAACATTCATCCACTTGCACAGGGACGCTGAGCCTCTCCCTCTCTGTGCTGTGGTGCGGTGGCCAGCAGAGGTTTGGTGCCGAACCTGCACTGTCCTATCCGCGGCTCTGACGTCTCCAGTTCCAACCGCACAGACGGATCGCAGCAGTGAAAGTGTAAGGCTGGCCATGCCAGCTCCGCCTGGCGTCCCTGTGCGAACCAGGCCTTTAATGCTTCACCTCTAACACAGTTGAGACAGCTGTTTTGCAAAGAAAAGCTGCATTGCAGGGGCTCTGTTCCATACTGTGAATAGCAGGCTACATTTAAAATTGGCTGTGTTGTGACTTGAAACTTCAGAGGACTGGAGTTTGAGGTGCCATGGTTTGCAGCGTGCTCTGCAGAGAAGGGTGTTGCTTTAGCTGCACTGCCGCACAGCGGAGAAATACCTCCTCTGTGGGTGCTCGCCCACCCAGGAGGGCCCGACTTAGCTGGTGCACATTATCCTGAGCCCGGGATAAGGCAGTTTAGTGGAAAGCTCGTTTTGGATCTTTTTTTTAGTATATCAAATGTAAAGAATTCTATAACAAAAGGAAACTCTAAAAATCATCATCAAAATCATCACAGGGTACATGATATACTTCAGACACTTTCCTAAGTACAGTGGAAGGGTCCAAAGATGATGGAGAAGGAACACTGCTCTCAGAAAGCTGTCTCTAGTGGCCACAGCACTCAAAACACTCAGGCTGCTAGCAGGCAGTGTTTTTAAAAGAGCTGTGGTATGAATAAAACCCCCGACACTGTGACAGTCTACGACTTAGTATGCATTTCTATCATTTGTGCAGGTGGATATTAGTCAAGCATCTCTTTCCCTGAGAGCAAATTTTCTGCCTGTTTTCTTGTTTTCAGTGCTATCCACCAAGCCATGAGTGTTCACCAAGCGTCTTCTGCATAGAAGACAAGTATCAGACATCACAGGGCTGGAAGATGCAGAAAAGCAGAGAGCAGGCAGGGATGAGTAGGCCTGAGTCCCTGTCTACTGCAACTGTTGAAGGCGGCTCTGGAGAAGGTGGCAGAGAGGGCACGGGGACAAGGAACAAATCAGCATGTCAGAAGCTGTTCAGGGTGAGAGGGAAGTGTAGGAGAGCGATTTTCAAGTTATGTCATGATAGACCATCAGTGCAAAGTACTTTTGATTTCCTTTTGAGAGCCGGCAAGAGAAAAGTCTCCTCTTGTGGGGAAAATGCTTTCATGCCTCAAGGCCCAGTTCTCCAGCAGCTGCTGGGTGCCCTACAATTCAATCCTGATACTAACCAGAGTCGGTGTGACCCGCAAGACTGCCCCCCACTTCCCAGAATGCAAGACAGCTTTCTGAGCTGGTTACCCACGGCCGCTGTGTGACCTGGCTGATCATCAGGGACCCCTTGACCCCTTATGGTTTCGGTCATTTGCTAGAGCAGCTTTCAACTCCCAGGAAGACAATCTATTGTCTATCACTGTTTTATCACAAAGGGGATTTTAGAGGCTACAGGTGACTCACCAGATGGAGAGTTTGTGGGGTGAGTTGGGCAAAGGTCCCCAGTACAGGACCATCTCTGTCCCAGGAATGGGGAGCCCCACCTCCTTTCCAGCACATGGCTGTGTCCCTCAGCCTGGGAGGGATTTCCTACATCAGGGATTTAAGGTTGGTGGCTTCTTCATGTAGGCACCATGTTATTTACTCAATCTCCAGCCCTCTATCCTCTCTGGAAAACGGGGTGGGCTGGAGGGGGCCTGAAAATTCCAGGCTTCCAATCATGGCTTGCTGGTGACCAGTTCCAATCCTGAAGCTGCTCGGGAGACACCCGAGTCACCGCGTTACAACAAGAGATGGTCCTGTCACCCCGGGAATGTCGAGACATTTAGGAGTTCTGTGTTCAGGAGTTGGACTAAGGACCAAATATTTGAATAAGGGCTGCTCCCAATACCCTTCTCGCTTAGGAAATTATAAGAACTTGGAGAATCCTGTGTCAGAAACTGGGGAGAGACACATGCTATACACATTCGTGCATATGTAAAGGTGTATATATCGTCCATATTATTTCACAAAAGTGGTTGATAGCTCTGGTGACTTTCCAGTGAAGAAAAAAGAAGCTACAAGCTGGTTTGGGGTAAAGAAGGTATCCTGGACTTGGGAGGTAGACATGAAAGCAAGGGGTTAATAGAGGTTTAGAGAAAGTATTAGAGTAGGAGTAGAAAAGAATGAAGAGGCAGCGGAAGAATGACATGTGTATTGTTTTGGCGGGAAGTACTCTATTTCTTACTAGATTTAAGACATTAGAATAGCAACCAAATCTCTCTGAGTCTCAGTTTATTCTTATTTAAATTAGCCATGTCAACACTGCCTATATAATAAGGTTGTCATGAGGGTTAAATGATTAACCAGGGTATATTGAAGATGAATATGCTGCTAACGTCTTACAAAATGCTCAATTTTTATTCTTCTATAGTCTATAAGCAAATATATTAAGTATATTAAGTTCATAATGTCCATATTTCTTCCTGTTACCTGAATTTTAAACACATGTATGATTCTATGCATTGAACTATGTTGACTTCAGTCCGTGAACTCCCATGGCTTAGACATGGATACCAAACCCAGGGGATAATGAAAAAGACAAGACATTCTCAAATACCTATCATGGGAGTTGCCTGAGCTGCATAAGGGATATTCAGCTAACCGCAAAGGATGCATAGCAGAGAATTCAAGGCATTCCATGAGTAGACAGGAGAGAAAAGGATGAACAATTTAGCAGGACAAGAGAGTTAATCGACCCCTGTGCACTAAAGTTTGACCATGACATTATGCAAGGTGGCATAATATTGTCTACATTTTCAGAGGAATATTGTGAAAAATGAATGGGATTCTAACTCCAGAGCAATTAGACATGTCAGGGAAACAGCCACTAAGAGGAAAATTCAAGTGTTGCATCTCTGAAAAGGCATTTTAAAAACAGGTTAGTTGTAAGGCAAAATACAAGAACAGATTGGTCTTGAAAGATGTTTTCAGACCCTTGTGGAATGATGTTGAATGCCGCATGTAAACAGAAACCATTGGGAATTACTATTAGGAAAAGTTGATGGAGAGATGAATGGCATGCCAATATTTGATTCGCCTGTGACAAGAAGTGAAGGTGATCTAACAAGATGGAACAAAAACCGAACCAACCATGTCAGAATTTTCTAGAAAAAAAGTAGCGATTTTCCTTTCCTTCAGACAATATGCTACACATATGGCAACTTTCTTAGCTTGATAAACATCTACAAGTAGATAACTCCGAGACAGATGGTAGTTTCACGACTTTGCCTTATTAATTTCCATGCCATTAGACAGAATAATACAAAATTCAGATGATCAGCTCAATTTCTGTTTGGGGAAATCAACAGAATGTTTCAGATAAGTGACCGAGAGTAGGAATGAAAATATTCCAGCTGCCTGCAGTAACTCATTATTTTGATGTCACCAAGAATGGTGGTCCAGATCAAGGGTGGGGATTCCAGAAAACGGAGACAAGACTGGAGAGGGCATCCCTGGGAACTAACGGGAGCTACACACAGACAGGTAAAAGGAAGATGGAGGAGAAGAAAACACAAATGGTGCTCTGGTACAAGGATATGTGCTTCACAGAGATGCAGAGTCTAGTGTCAGGGAGCTAGACAGAAGAAAGAAGAAAACTACAAAGGGAGCAGTAAAATGTTTCTGCTATTTATGTGAAATTAAAATTCAGTAATTCTACAGTATCTCCCACCAGAGTTAATGTGCAATAAAGAGGTGAAATTATTGAGGACAACACAGGCTGCCCTTTCTCCAACCTCTATCCTCGTACCCTGCAGGATACGTCATCTCCAGCTGTCCTGTATCAGTAATCTTCCTTATACTCCTGGGGAGGCACTAGCTAATATGGGTCAGTGACCTCCCACAGAAAACAGAGCTCAACTACCGAGGGTCATGTCTTTTGCCCTTCTCAGTTTCTCTCTACCTCGCACACCAGTACTTTCAGATTCTTCCTGTGGGCACAGGTCTGCGGGGCCGATGGACATTCAAGACAGGGTCTCAGTGTGGTAAATCCCAGGGCTTTGTCCTCCTCACCCTCAATCACAGCAACTTGGAAGCTTCCAGACTTTCTCGGACTCCCTGGAGGGAAAACCACTCCCATTTAAAACAGGAAAAGGTGCCCTAATGACTGCTGAGTCTGCACTGCTGCTGGACCAGGAGAAAGTGGTGTTTGTCAGAGGAAGACGGGGATAGAGCAGACTGACAGCTCCAACAAATAGGGCTTCTGTGTTCCTAGCACCCCAGCACATGCTCATTTTAGCTCACACAGCTTTCACATACATTGCCTCATTTGATCCTTAATAGAAAATTCTAGCAGTTCTGTAAAAAGGATTTTAAAATGTATTATATATCATATATGCTGTACGTGAGTATAGAATATAGATGTTATATCTAATTTATTTGTGGAAAAATGTAACATATGCCATATGAAATAGATATAGATGTATATATATGTTACATGCTACATGTAACACACTTGTGAATGAATATTTTCTATATGTTCTGTATGTATATATACATATATGTATCTATATGCACCAATACATATGCATGTATGTATGTATGTGCATATTGTATGTATATCAATACACACACACATATACATACACACACACCTAAAATCTCTAGTTCTGGATTGGAAAACCAAGGCTTGACATGACTAACGATTTGTCCCAGATCATTCAGTGAAGGAAATCAAGAACAGACGTGCATTCAAGCCCCAGATTCCGGGTTCTTTTCACAAGTTGTCTCCCATGGACGGTGGGCATTTAGGTTGTTTCCATGTCTTGGCTATCTGAAGTAAACATGGGGCTGCATGTTTCTCTTTGAAGCCCTGTTTGATCTCCCTTGGGAGAAATGGAATTGCTGGGTTATATGATAAGACTATTTTTTAATTTTTAGTTTACATTTATTTTCAGTCTCTTTAGCTGTCGCTTATGAATGATGAATTCACTTCAAAGGCTGTTTTTATATGCTCCTTTTAATTGAAAAATTTCATATAAAAGTGTTTTGAATTGTGTCAATTCCTTTTTCTGCATCGGTTGAGATGATCACGTGGTTTTTATTCTCATTTTGTTGACGTTGATACCACATTGATTTGTTCATGTAGAACAATCTTGCATCCCTGGAATAAGTCTCACTTGATCATGATGTATGATACTTTATAAATACTACTGAATTCAGTTTGCTAAGAATTTGAAAATTTTTGCATGTGTATTTATCAGAGATACTGCTATGCAGTGTTTTATTTGTCATGTCTTTGTCTGGTTTGGAATTAACGTAATATTTGCCTCATAAAATGAGCTAGGAAGTTTTTCCATGTCTTCTGGAAGTTTCTGGAGGAGTTTGTGAAGGGGGAGTCCACAGCTTCCTTGGCAGAACTTCCTTGGGAGTTTGGTAAACTCACCTGTGAAACCGTCTAGTCCGGGACTTCTGTATTTCAGGGAGTTCTTCGACTACTGTTTCAATTTCCTTACTAGGGATTGATCTAGTCAGACTTTCAAGTGTCCGCATCCTCCAGGCTGTCTGATTTGTTGGTGTGTAGATGTTCATAGCTGTCTCTTTCGATCCTCTGTAGTCTCTGATGAGACTGTAGTTGCAATTTTTCTTCTTTCATTTCTGCTTTTATCAGTAGAGTTTCCTCCTCTTTTTTTTCAGTGAGACTCTCTAAAAGTTTGTCAGTTTTGTTTATTTTTGCAAAGCACTAGCCCTAAGTTTCACTGATTGTGTTGTCTGTTATATCTTTATTTGCTTAATTCTGCCCCAATTTTTATCATTTACTTCCCTTTTGACTTTTGGGTTTGTTTTTGACAAACCCACAGTAGTATCATTCTCAACAGTGAAAAACTGAAAGCTTTTCCTTTAAGATGAGGAAAAAGACAAAGACGCCCACTATCATATAGTCAACATAATATTAAAAGTCTTAGTAAGAACAATTTTACAAGAAAAGGGAATAAAAATGCTGTCAAATAAGAATGGAAGATGTAAAATTGTCATCATTTCTAGATGACGTAATGCTTTACAGAAAAAAACACAAATCACTCCATGAAACAAATGATCAGAAATAATAAATTAATAGAGCAAAGTTGCAGGCTAGAAAATCAATATACAAAAATCAATTTTACTTCTATATGCAATCAATGAACCACCAGAAAGAGAAATTAAGAAAGCAATCCCATTTACAATGGCACCAAAAATAATGAAATACCTAGAATAAATTTAGCTAAGGAGGTGAGCGATCTATACACAGAGACTTTTAGATTCTATTGAAAGATGCTGAGGATGCAAAAAGAAAGAATGAACGGAAGGAAGGAAGGAAGAAATCAGAGACTGGAGGAATTAACATTGTTAAAATTACCATTTTACCTACAGTGATATACAGAGTCAATGCAATCTCTCAAAATCCCAAAGACATTCTTCAGAGAAATATAATAAAAATCATAAAATTTATTTAGAAATATGAGACCCAAAATAGCATCAACATTCATGTGGAAAAAAAAGGAAATGGAGATACCACATACCCAAACTTTAAACTATATGACAAAATGATAGTAATCAAAACAGCATGATATGGGAATAAAACAAACACATAGATCAGTGGAATATAATTGAGAGCAAGGATAGTCTCTTCAATTAATGGTGTTGCAAAAACTGGACAATCACATGTAAAAGAATGAAACTAGACCACTATCTAATATAATACACAGAAATTAATTCAAAATGGACTAGACTGTAATTAAAAAATATATAGAGAGAGATGAAAACATCAGAGATAATCTCTTCAACATTGACGTTAGTGGAATCTAGGTGGATAATCTCTAACAGAAACACAAGCAAAAGTAGAGAAATGGAATCACATCAAACTAAAATGCTTTGAAACAGTGAAATAAACCAGCATTAAAATGAGAAGGCAGCCTACGAAGATACTTGTCAATCATGTATTAGACAGGAGTTAATAACCCAAATGCATAAAGAGCCCATATAACTCAACAACGACAAGAAGCAAACAGCTAGATGAACAAAGCTGGCAGAGGCTCTGAGCAGACACTCTGGCGAAGAAGACATTCAGATGACAAAAGGCATGTGATGAGGAAGGGGTCAATTGTTGCTGACTCAACAGACAGAGAAACACTAATGCTAACCCGAAGGGCTAGTTAGCCACTGAGTTTGGTTAGAATAAATCTATGAAAAGCAATTAGGAAAAGAAAAGTTTGGGGTAAGTGTGCCAGAGGAGGTCATAACTAATTTCAAGACTAGGATATTTGAGCTAAAAGTCATGGAAATATACAGATATTTTTGCATATAGAAACAGAACAAACAGTTATTGTTTTCTGAAAGCTTATTTTTTGCCATGCACTGTGATCAGTCTTTACATAAATTCTCTCATGTGAGCCTCAAGCAACCCTGGAAATATATGCTATTATAAAACACATTTAATAGATGTAAGAAAATGGAATTTAGTGAGATTAAATCAATTGCCTGAAGTCACAGGGACAGTATAACGGACTGAATAACAGGTTGAAAGATATCAGGTCCTAATTCCTGGGCTTGTTACCTGATAGTGAAAAAGAGTCCTTGTAAATGTCATTAAATGAAGGAATGTGACAAAGGTAGATTATCCTGGATATTCTGTGGACCTTCATCCAATTCAGAGTCCTTAGAGAGAGAAGCACAGGGAAAGCCTGTTCACAGAAGAGGAGGAAATGGGATGACAGATGAGAAGGTGCAGTGATGCAGCCACAAGCCAAGGACAGCTGGCGGCCACCAGAAGCTGGAAGAGACAGGGAACTTCCCTGAGAGCCTCACGAGGGAGTGAGGACCTGCTGATGCCGTGGACTCATGCCAGTGAGACTGATATTGAACATGGGTCTTCAGAACTGTGGAGCATGCGTGCTGTTCTTTGTGGTCTGGCCAAGTCTGTGGTCATTTGTTTTGACAGCCCCAGGAAACTCCCAGGCACTGTTCATATAGCTCCAGCCATTATGGCTCTAGACTCACATTTTCACCAATATTCTAGGAACAAGCACTCATTTGGGGTGACTTCTAGAAATTGTGCAGAAAGCTGCACAAAGGGAAACAAATCTGAAGCAGGGAGTTTATTTAGGAGGATCTGAGGATCACCCAAGTATAACAAGCATTTGAATTTTAATGAAACTTTCAGTTAATCTGTATTCAGTGTTATAATGAACAGGTGTAGTTCAAGAGGAAACCCTCGCATCAGCCACCTTCCTAGAGGGCTGGGTCTCATGCTGATAACTTAAGCAGTTTCACTGGCTCAGAACTGGCAGCTATCCATCAATGGCTGCAAATGGAACATTTTCATTTATCTTCCCAGACCCCCTTCTGACCCTTGCTCTGATTTTCAAGTTAGAAAAAAAATTTTACATCCAAATTGAGGTGTTGAAGAAAATATTACTTAAATCACTTCCGAGTTCAGGTAGGTACCACGTGCAGATTATACTGTGCAATTATATAGGCATTACTGTCTCAATGACGACAGGCATGTAATTTATATGAAATGTGCAGTATTTGGCTCCCAGATATGCTAACTCCAAGAGGTTTCCTGACACGCTCTTTCTCCTTTTCTGGTCAGTTCTCTTGGGCACAGGGCCTCTGCATCAGGCATGGAAGCAGGTGGATTGGCTTCTGAGGATGAAAAAGTGATTTTACCTGAACCACGGTTTCCTCACCCATTGAAGGCAGAACATCTGCACCTCACAGGGTCGTGGGGAGAACTGAGCATGAGCCAGCTTGTCAAGTATCTGCTCAGGGGCTGGTCCTGAGCACAGCAGAGTCACGGGAACTTGCAGCGAGCCAGAATGGGTTTGGAGCAGATGGGCATTAAGGTCACCCAGGCGCTGGGGAAGTGAGGAGGGAAGGGATCTGAGAGTGTGGTCTGGTCTGGGAATGTCTGTTCTGTGGATCATGTTTGGAATCCACGGGATTTTTTAGGGAATTTTGATGGGTTCATTCAACACTACTTGGGAAGAAGACTTCATTGTGTTTAGAAAGCCAGAGGACTAAATGATGCTGAGGATTGGGTGTCAGGAGGTCAGTTTCCATAATATATTCCCAAAGGGGAAATAAATTATCATCAGTGCACATACTGTAGGTCATGAGTAGTGATGCAGTTAAGTTCATCTCCAAAATGTGTGTGGCATTACAAAGAATGGGGAAACGCAGGAAGAAAGCTTGAGAAGACCCCCTTCTACAGAGCTCATAGGACACACTGTGATTTCTGTGGGATGGCAGCTGGCCTTGTCTCACTTTACAAAACTACTGCTGGTTTCAGAGTTCTCCTGAAATCATTTGCTGCTTTTCAAATTTCCAAATAGGTCAAGTAAAAGAAAATGCCCTCCTCTTGCATTTGGCAACATGGCTGTAAACGGGAGTATTGTTTCAACTATTCACCTTTTGAAGCACTGATATATCCAAATTTTTTACATTTAAGTTTCTTTTTAACAGCTACGACTCAGAATGGTTCCATGTTTGTTAACACATTTAGAGTGTATTTTACATGAAATTAAAAGAGAAATATTTTCTATCTCTTCAAGACATTTTAATTCATTGCACGGGATTTTCTTTAAAAAGTTTTACAGGGAATAAATTAATCAAAATCAAGTGCATACTTCGGCATAAAGTATATTTTGTACTAGGTCATTTAGTAATTCTTAAATTGGTGAAAAATGACATTGTAGCACCATGGCTTCCGTTAAAACTACATCAAGGTAAGAGGTTATGCTATAAGGAAATAAAAGAATTACAGTGAATAGTCAAGAGTTTATAAACAAATGGCCTATAAAGTAACCAAAACTGCAAAAAACCTTATGGAAAAAAAAGTTAAACATGAAGCATAAAACAAACAAACAAAAAAACAAGAAACCTTAGTTAATAAAGATAAACAATTTATTTTTGGATGAGAACATTTAATCTCTTAAATATAACAATTTCTCACAAATTATTCCATACTAAATTCAGAGCTACTCTAAAAAGTAAACCCAGCATGATTTCTCATGAATCTTGACAACAGATGGTCAAGTCCACATCGAAGCAGAGGGTAGAGAATAGATCAGATCATTGTGAAGAGCCAGATGGAGGGACTGAACCCAGGTGGGTAAACACAAGAGAGGCAGGAGACCTGGGTGTGTCTGGGGGGGCTTCCTCTCTCACAGGGCCATGGAAGAGATGGATGGGTGTCGAAGGTGCCCACGGGTGGTGCTGGGACCACTGCACATCTAGCTCAAGTCATTCAAATGTTTTTGAAATAGATGAAAGATCTACATCTTTAATGTGAACTATATCCAAAAGTATTATCTATGAACACAGAGAAAGGATAGTTGTCTTTATCAGGTTCAAAACCTTGAACACATGAAGGGAATGCTAATGAATCTGATTATATTCAGCCTTAATCTTGTTTTTACCAAAGAGCTCACACATTAGGCAGGAGCCTGGAAATACCTACAACCAAGGAATAGTATTCATGACAAAAAAAAAAAAATTGAACAAATGGATACAAATAAACCACCCAGAAAAACACAAAAATGAGCAAAGCAGTAACAAAGCCAATCCACAGAAGAGAAGATTGATTAGCTGATGCAAGAAGAGATGGCTAACTTCACTAGTCACTAAAGCAATGCAAACTGCCAGATACCATCTTAGACCCTTCTGTGCAGCAAACATGAAAGTGTTTGACATTTCTCAGGGGAGGGACGTGGCTCTCATGCACCAGTCCTGAGTATGTAACCTGGGGTATAAACTGGGTAGTGTGTGGAAAAATTGAAGACGCAATGCGTGTAGCTTTCAAGTCAGCCTTTCCCCACCCAGATGCACAGCCTACAATATCCAACTTGTGCACTAAGAGAAGCATGAAAGGAGACATCCTGAGTCACAGTTTAAAATATAAGCCAGAAGCCTTTTAAGTGACAATCAATAAAATGCATACATTGGAGTATATTTGAGCAATATCGACTTCAGTAATCAAAATGAATTAACTACAGTCAACAAAGCAATTCAGATCTCAAAGCAATAATGAGACATGGGAAATGTTGCAAATAATATCTACAAATTACACTGCAACGTAACATTTGAAAACCTAAAGAGTGTCTTGTGTCTGGTACCTGTGCTAATAGTACAGAGTGCTATGCACTGATTTCAGGACACTTACCACCTCTGAAGACAGAAGAAGAAGAATAACTAGAGGTTCTCAGGTGGTGTCAGTGTTTTTAGAAATTGTTTTTTTCCCTTCTTAAAAAGACTTGAGAAGCCAATAGTAAAAACTCGTAAGATTTGATTAAACTGATTAGTTGGTACAAAAGTCTTTTGGTACCAATCTAAGTTTTCCTGGATATCTGAATATTTGAAAGCAGATACTAATCCATTGCCATTCATAGTGAGTCTGTCGCTAAAAGTTCATGAGCAACTGAAATTCCAGCAACTGAGGTTTTCTTTGCCCTCATTTTTTATTTTCTACCGGAGGCTGCACGTGACAATAAGATGCACATGAACAGAGCATTTCTTTCTTTTCCTCACAGCGCCATTACAAAATTGGTGACATGGCCTACATTCTTTGTGTTTGGATTTCAGAGTTTAGTCTATGAGATAACTGGTCTCGACATCTATGATCTTAATGTGAGCCATGATTTTATGAATATGGCCATTTGACTGCATTCAGGTCTTAGTTCCTCTTTCTAAAAGCGATGGAGGGGACTCCTGGCAGAAGGGCTGGTTTCAAGAGTGTGAGTCTGAAGACGGAGAGGGTTCCATTCTCAGAAGTGCCCTGTGCCATCCTTTTGAAACTCTTACATTATCTTTGACTTTGTTTTCTGTGATTGAGTGAGGGCCCAGGGAGCAGGCACATGACCAGAGGAAAAAAAGAGGTATGCCTTTGCCCTCTTGCTGCCTACCCTCAGGCAGAGCTCCTGGGGCCCCTGGGAAATGGGATCCTTTGGGACCCCCAGGCATGGAGGTAAAGTCAAGCCTGTCTAACAAGGGAGTCTGCCTGATAGCTCTGAGAGGCCACACCTTCTGCTTACAGCAGACTTTGCTTCTGGTGCAGAAAGTTGCTTCTGGTGCAAAAAGAAGGCAGTGGTGTTTCCATGAGCAGGAGTGACCTCAGACCCTCCCTTTCCTGGTCTTGTTCCTGGGTCACCCAGCCATTTAAGCTGGAAATGAAGACAGAGCAACAGAGGAAGAGAGGGAACCCGCCTTTCCTTTTCTTCTGTCCTTCCTTCCTCATCAATAAGACTGTTGGTAAAATGTGAGCATGTCAAACAGTGGGATTAGTCATGTGCAGTATTTCTACTGTTCTTGCAAGAACAAAATGCAGAGACATAAACTGGGGAATAAAAACTGTATGATTTCAGTGATTTTGTCTATGTAGATGCTCTTATACTTGCTTGTAAAATTAGAATTGAACAGTATCAAGAAGGAGGATAAAATTCATGCTAATAATGTGAAATTTTAATTTGTCTTTAATTAGAATGACTTCAAAGGGCAAATGAAAAGCAGTACAACAATGAGAGAAAGATCTCTTGGAAGAAAGGAAAAAAAACCCTATATTTTAGTTAGCAGCACCTTTTTTCTTGTTTTGGGGTTCCCAACAAGGGGACCCACATTCTCACTTCTCACTAGGCTACAAATCATATAGGTGGTTCTGTGCTAGAGGCAGGAGCTGCAGCAGCCCCCTGCCGGCAGAGGAAGGTGTCCCTGGAGCCAGAGGAAGCTCTGATGCATTGAGCCACCTGGCACTGTTCAGTCATACTTCCCACAGAGATGCTCAAAGCACAAGGTGGACTTCTGCTGCTAGGGAACTCACAAAAAGGATCAGGAACTTTTTTTCAATGAAGTTGTGTGCGTTTTTTTCTTGTTGTAGATAATAGTAGCGATTTACTACAAACGATTGTTTCTTAGTTAATCTGCACAGACAGCATTTCCCAGACTTCCGTGCAGTGAGTTGTGGTCACGTGACTGAGGTAAGCAAGGCCTGTCCCATCCAGGCCTGGACTGTGGTGAGCTAACGTGTACCCTCCTCCAGATCTTCCTCCTTAGGGATGCCCAGGATCCTGAGGCCACACACTGACTATGACAAATCCACTATCAGAGCAGTCCCTGAGTTTCATAGAACAGGATTCTCTTCTCCCCATTTCATCTGCACCTGACCAGCATTGACCTATTAATCCAAACAATCAATAAATATACTATTTCTTAAGCCACTGGATTTGGGGAGTCTGTTCTGTCACATTGGCATAGCTTAGCTTGACTTAATGAATGCATTCAAAATGTCATAGGAACAATGGACAAGAAATATTACCCAGACGTTGATGTTCCCTGGTTCCCATTACCTTTCTTCTTTACTAACACAGGGAAGAGATTTAAAGACTTTATTTTCCCAGTGCACATCCAACTGACATTATTTGAAGTCTACTTGGAAGTGAATAAAACATTTGCCCCCAACTCCCAAGAATCCAAATTGATATTAAACAAATTCACAATTACCTAGATATTTTGTTTTGGACTTAGAAGGTGCCATTAAGAGCCCAGAAGTCATTTATCAGTAAATCTATCAGTTGTAGAAGAGATTTTGGAGTGGATGGTATCAGAAGTCTTGGTTCTCTACTGGGTAGAAAGAATAACATTTTAGTTGTTTTACTTGAAATAGAAGTTGGGTGTCAAAAAGGGAAATTTGCTCTCATTTGCTTTATATATGATGATTCCTGATAACCTGATCTTTCTTTTTATCTCTGCAAAAGATCTTTTTATTGTGTGAAACTAGAAGCATTGTTCTATAGTTTGAATAGGTGATGGATTAAATTTATTGACAGCACTCAAATGATGGCTATTAAAACAGAAATTTTAAGTAAAATATACCTTTGTTTGATTTCTAGTAAGTACCATAAATAACACCTGTCATACTTCTGAAAATAAATTAAATATTTTTTATTTAATAAATATTCTCAAATCCATGAAGATTTAACTTCATTAGTATATTGCAAATTAATTATATAGTAGACTAATAATAAAATGTATTACTTACATTTAACTAGACAAATCACCCCTTCTAAGATAATACTGCATGTATTAAAAACTGTACATAAATGACTAAATCTGAATATGAGTCTTGCTCTCTGTTTTGGATCTTTTAAGGTAGATTGATGTAATGTTCAAAGAATAAGTTAAATTAAAATACTGTTAGAGTCTGAGTTACCAGAAGTATCTCTGGATGTTAAGTATTTTCCTTAATATCTGGAACTATTTTTAGAATATTTAGAATTCTCTTGTAATTAACATTTAATACATACCACCTCGATTTCTACAAAAATAACAGATGGTATAAGTTATCTATCAAATTTATCATTGGATATTTTTAATATAAATTCATTAAAACAGACACAGAACTTTTACTTCTGGAAATATGAAGATATAGACAAAGATTAGCTTTCCATGAAGCAAATGGATCCCAAATCTATACTCAGCTGGGAATTTCCCTCTCGGTTGTCAGTTCTGGTGAAGTTGCTCTGTGCACCCTTTGGGCTGACTGACCTCTGAGCCTTTGTCCCCGACTGTTCTAATGGCAAGCGCCAGGGGATCTTCCACAGGCAACAGTCCGCTGGGTCTCAGAGCCTGCATGCCACCGCACTCACCGCGTCATGTGCCTTTTCCTCAGTGAATTATGTCACATAACTAACGTGCATGCAGAGAGCTCGGTTTTGTACGAAGCTCACGCTACAGACAAGAGAATGACAAAGGCAACTAAATTCATTTTCTCCCTGATGGACATCTTTAATCGAGTCTTTCAGTTTTCGTCAGAATCTTGGTCTTAAACAGTCAGGAGAAATGACTGCCCTAGTTGGATGTATTTGTGTTTCCCTTCCTAATATACTTAGTGCATTTAAATAGTCAAGTTTTCTCTTGCTCAACTACTCCTGACCAGAACTAAATTATCATTCTTTAGGAAGGGGTCTAACTCAGTCTCCATTTACAACTGAGGGCAATTTCTCAGTTCTGCGTCCCAAAGAAAGCCCAGATTCATATCCTGGGAATTGAGTTTTTGCTCTAATTCCTCAATTTCATCCAATTTTAAGTGGCTTTTCTGAGTACGTAGAACCTTCTTCAGAAAATCTCACCAATTTTGGTATTTCAAATGACTACACTTTAAATTCAAAAACTGTCTGGAAATTTCACAGCTCTTTGAAAGATAATAGATGACAACCAAGGAACAAAGAAATAATTTTAAAAAGTTCATAGCACATATTGTAAGCTCCATGTTATGAGCTGGATTATAAAAGCAAGTGAGATGCAAAACAAAAGATAGAGCATTTAAACATGATCGCTTAATTTTGAAATAATCAGGAGGCTTTCATATGGCTTCCTGTGCATTTCACGTACCAGCAGACTTTGTAATGGTCACCGGCACAGACACATGGCATTCAAGGGAAAAGACACAACCCAATGACCAGACTATCATGATCAACTGCCCCTGTAAACTCTAAGAGAGAAAACTCTCCTGAACATGTAACAAAAGTATGGCCAAGCATTTGCTGCTTAAAAGACACAATGGACCTAATTCTGTAGTGATGGAAAACAAAACTAAGAAAAATCCAAATGAGGAAAACTGGTTCTAAAGTTACTGGCAGATCCCTCTCAGTGAGAACAACTGGCTGTGCAGGACCCGCCACCTGTAGGTGGCGCTGGTACAAGGGGTGGGGACAATGTGGTCACTGCCAGAGTGCTCTCCACAGAGCTATGGGTAGGCAAAAATATGAATCAAAACACAGGTTATTCCTTACGAGTGGCACAAAAAGCTCATGCAGTAGTAGGCTGAGGCAATCTGTTCTTTAAAGTTCATAGTTTGACAAAGTATCATGATTGAAAATTATTTGTGTGAAATGGAATGCCTTCAATAAGGGTATCTATTTTCCTTTTTAATTATTTTCTTTGTTTTCAGGTGTACAACCTTATAAATAAACATCCGTATATATCTGTATCTGCATATCTGCACATCTGTCTGCCTGTCCATCATCTGTCTGTCATCTACCTACATCATCTTACCTATCTGTCTATCATCTATCACCTACCTCCCTGTCATCTATCTATCATTTTCTATTTATCTGCTTACCTGACTCTCATCTCTCCGTCCAGTCTACTACTTTCCATCCACCCACATATTTGACCCTTCTATCTGATTTGCCCATCTCCTCCTCTCTCTGGTAACCACTATTTTGTTCTTAAAATCAAATTGTTTTTGTTTTGCTGTATTTATCTACCACATAACAGTGAAACAATACAATGCTTAGTTATCTATGTTTCTTTCTATATCCCCTGGGAAAAAGAGGCCATTCAGGGCTTTGGAAAACATGCTTTGGTCAAAGGTAGAAATGGTGTTTGATGGACTTTGGTGGTCCGCATGCTGGTCTTCTAATAGATAAATGGAAGGCCCCCTTACAGTCTGAATCTGCAGACATGTCAGTGCTGTGCTATGTGAGTGTGTCTCGGAGATACAGACATCTGCCCATGAGGAGGCGGATGACTGGAGTCGGTAGCGTGTCCTCCTGGCTCTGACCCGTGTGAGGCTCTGAGAGCAGCGCCTATAGACGCCCCCTGTCAGCATCCATGCCTGGCCACACTCAGGTCAGAGAAGAGCAGTAAACAATGTGAATGCCACAGGCCTGGCTGACCTGCCGCCACCCTCTTTACTCTGTCTTGGTTGGTGCCATTTTGCTTTGTTCATTTTTCTGGGTTATTATGATTATTTTTAACAAGATCTAAATATGTTCACTCCTAATAGGCATGGTTTATATGAAGTTATTTCATTTTCACCTCTGCAATGTCCTTTCAAGATTTTTTTTTTAACCATCGTTTCATATGCTGTATTTTAATTTAATTGAGCATGGGTAGGAGAAGGGCGAAGCTTAGAAACACTGGATGTCAGAAAGACTGGGAGAATTATTGTGACCTGTCTCAACTGCATTTGCTCTGTTCCTTTTGTAAATGCCCTCGTAAATACTGCAGACAATCTCGAGTTCAGTGCTGTGTAAAAATAAAATGTCACAGAAATTAGTTCTGTAAAATGAACAGAAGTGGAAGGAGTCGTCTGGAGGAATTAAAGTGTTCAGCACGTGGCCGTGTGGTGATTTGATGCCCTGTCTCAAGGTCAACAATTCCAGTGAAAAGTGAGAGTTGTGAGGCCTCATCTGGGGGTTAGTGAGACAATGCTTTACATATACTACTTGAGTAAAATCGCGTGCCATTGGATTGAGGCACCTTGTAAATGAAAGCATCATTTGGCATATTCTGATTGAAATAAAAGTCTGTTGCCCAGCCAAACACCCCCACCTGTGATGATACTCCCTCCACCTGTTCAGCAATGTTGTGCCATTGCACTTACTACACTACACACAGTGCCTGTGTGCGTCTAAACACACACGTGTCATCTACTGGATACAATGTGATCATGCTTTCGTTTATTTTGTCTTCCACTTGTATGTGTGCATATTTTATCTTAGAAATGATGGCTCTTCTTTTCCCAGAACAGAAAATTGATTTCATTTCATGGAAACTCTGGAGAGCCTTCCTTCCATTCTCCTCCTGCTGAAAACAGACTCTCCACAAATCTTTCTGATTTCAATGACATCTGTGTTGTTGTTGTTGTTGTTGTTTTTTTCCCTGTAGTGTAGTTTCCTGGAGGCAGAGTTTTAGGGGTTGAATGAAATGTGCATTTAAGATGAAGAGAATGTGTTACATTATCTTTCAAAACATGGCCTGTTTGTTTTCTCATCAACTGTGTGTTTCTAAGAATTTCATAAAAACTAGAGAGCGTATTTCATTGTGGTTTTAATTACTTGGCTAGTTATGAATTGAGTTGATAATTTATTTATTTTTTACTATTTGTACGTGTCTCAGTTTTTGTTTCTGTTGGGTTGTCTTTTTTGTTAATACTGCTTAGGGACTTTCTATCTGTTTGGGTATTATGCCTTCATTATTGTACCTATCAAAATCATTTTTTCAACTGCTGTGTGCCTTTACACTGGTAGTTTTTCATTGTTTATTTTGCTTTTATGTAGTCAGATTAATCAATCTTCAATGTTTCTCAGATTTCTAGATGTGGTTTCAAACACCTTCCTGACTCTGACGTCAGTTGACAAAATTATCTTCTGTTTTCTTCTAGTACTTTGACAGTTTTGCTATTTTACACTTAACTCTTTGAGCTACTTAGTATTGGAGGAGTTCTGGGAGATACATACCCTGCTTTTATTCTCTTCCAAAATGGAGAACATTAAACTTAATTCCTTTTACTGAACAATTCATATATTCCCTACTGATTTGAAATATTATCTTTATTGAATTTTAGATTCTCATGAAAGATTGTTTCTTCTGTTTTCCACTAGCTCATCTCTCAATTCCTGCACTACTCTATTTAAACCAGGGCAGATACTTTCTTCTCTTTTATCCCTTCCTCTCCCTCCTTCATGTATTATCTAAATATTTCTCATTTTCTTTTCCATAAGGCTCTAATTCATGAGAATATTCACTTTGAAACGTATGAAGGTTAGACTTTTCAGTGTTTACACAATGAGGAAAAAGGATTATTTTTGAGAGTCAGAATAACAATTGTTCAGCATTTGCTGTCATATCATTGACTGAAGTGTCACCTCTGGACAGTGCATAGGCCAGTCTAGAACACCCGGTGTTGGAGGGCTCCAGCAGATGAACAGGACCTGTCTTCTCTCTACTCTGAGCCCCAAGTTCCTTCTCTGCTCTTCTTTGCCCTGTACTCCTTCTGTTCCTGGGCATACCTTAACCCTGGATAAGCTCCGGATATCTCTTCGTAGGGAAAGAGGTTTCTTCTTAACTTCTTAGCCTCTTTTCCAGGGAGTTATTACTCTATGATCTATTAAGATAAGATCTAAATAGTCAGTCGATTTAAAGACTCAGTAAAGATTACATTTGTAGCCATTTCCATAAAAAGTTGGATATTGGATTCTACAAATAGATATCTCTTGCTTGATTTTAATATTTTCTTGGAAGGGTCAAATTTACTGGTCTCTTTTCTAGAAAGCACATATTTCCTGTATCACGTAAAATAATTTTTTAGTACTCTGCCCCAGGTCTCATCGCTGGATCTAAAATACAGGACCTTGCACTTAAGACTTGCTAGATGAGGCCTTAGACAATGGAACATGTTTCCTATAATCACATTTTAGTCTAAATAATTTTTCCTAGTTAAGAAAGCAAAATTTTAATTAAATTGTTTTAAAGTTGGTTACTTTTTTCTGTTTTTCACTTGATAGATCTGCAAATATCTTCCTTTATTTTTTTTTTAATATAACAATTCAACTAGATTAAAGATGGAGAATACAGACAAATAATGAGAAGAATATCACATAAGGAAATATGGTTAAATTTGCCTATTGTTTTTTCTTTTAGGATATTATCTAAATGTTCTTAACATATTTATATAGGAGACTATTCTATTTTTTTCCCAATTAAAACAAACCAATTTAAATGCTTACATAGCCAAAGAATAAAAAATAATCAGCATCTGTAGAAATGACTGTTAGTATACCATCTTCCCCCCAAATAATCACCTGCTTTTATAAATAAATTTGCAAGAAAGAAGGTCACAAAAAAACTTGCAATGAATGCTCTAGACATTAAACAAAACTCAGGAAAATACATTTCTTATTGACTGAGAAATGAGGTGGAATTCACATAATTTGTACCTGTACGCAGAACATAAGGGCCACTCCAGTCCAGGGTGAGCAGAAGTGAGAAGTACCAGAGAGAGAAACCATCAAGGTCAGAGGTGAAGTCAGACAAGAATGAGCATCAGAGGCCAGTCACCAAATCGCAGAAGACGAGACAGAGGTAGATTCTCAACAAAGAGATGTGGCTGATGCTAATTTGTAAAACAAAGGATTTTTAGTATCTAGCAAAGACCTATGCGCACTCAATGACCTAAGGTAGACTTCATCAATATGACAGTCTTGCCTAAGGAAATGAAAGGAAAGAAAAAGTGATCAGTGTA
Organism: Solenodon paradoxus; assembly: GCA_004363575.1. Classification (NCBI taxonomy): domain Eukaryota; kingdom Metazoa; phylum Chordata; class Mammalia; order Eulipotyphla; family Solenodontidae; genus Solenodon; species Solenodon paradoxus. The sequence goes on from RJWH01000943.1 coordinate 66,840, forward strand.
TAGTATGCCGCCATTTAAAAAGTGCTTTATCATATGCGATCTTCAGCTGAGCTTAAATCAAAGATTAAATCTGTGGTCAAAAAAATACATTTCAAGTGTTTGTTCTTGCCCCCAAATGTCTATTGACTCAGGTGTGGGGAGGTGTAGTCACTTCTTAAATTTGTCTTCATAGTATTTCTATTTTATGACTTTAGAAAGTAGAAGACTATATCTAAAAGGTCTTGAATTTAGAACAGTTTCCACTTAGCTCACAAGCAGTGTTTTGGTCTGGAAGACTAAGTCACAGGCCCCCTGGCATTTGACTGAAAGAATGTGCAGCTAGGGTCTAATGAGGTCTGGGGTACCCAAACAAAGCAATGAGGCTGCATCTAGCTCATGCCCCACATGATGGGAATTCTTTAAGCGTCTTCATTCCCAGAACCACTTAGGGATGTCATCAGGATCAGCTCTTTCAAAGAACTCATGAAAGCAGGGCTACTTTGATCGCAGAGGACAATGTAGAGGCAGAGATCTACCTTGTGCATAGTAGTTGCTTGGACAGTGAATGAATGAATGTCTGCCTAGCCCTCTTGACCAACAGTATAAACTTGTCCCATCTTCACTCAGCCCAGGGCATCCTTTTTTTTTTTTTGATGGGAAGGCACTCCTAGCCTCATGGAGTCCTCTGGAGTACATTGCCTCACCCCAATGGAGTCACTGAAAGTCGAAATCTCAGACACAGAAGGGGAAGTGGTGAAGAATGGATGCACTTAATTGGGTTGCTCATAGAGCTGGGGCAGGCACACAGTAGGACAAAGGGAGATTCATTAAACCTGAGGTAGGATACAGATGAAGCTACTGGAAGTCTAGGGGGAGTTATGGCAGAGCAGAATTCTTTCCAAAAATAGCAGAAAACAGATCAATCCCCACAGTAGCTTTCCCCTCTTATATTATTTTGAATGTTATTAATTCCAGAACCACACAAAATACAGCCTTGCCCCCTAAAATGTTACTTATTCTGAAAGTCATTTCAAATCACTACTCTACTATTCAAAATAAGTGTACTGTTTTTCTCATGCCATGAATGGAAAAATTAATACTCCACAAAATGTGTCTTATAAAGGAAGTCAGAGGTGGGACTGACACCAGAAATGATGAACTATTGGTCTTTCAAATCTGGAAATAAACAATGAAAGGTGCCACACATTTTCCTTAGGCTCTGAGTCCTGCAATACAAAGCCAGCATTTTGATGTATAAAACAATCAAACGAACCAACAAACAATCCAAATGGATGAAAGGATGTTGAAATTACAATCAAAATAGAAATTTCCTTTGGAGGCCATTATTTCTTAGACCTCTTTTCCATCTTCAATTTTTCACTGTTACTATTAAATATTTCTGAAATGGCTCTTACGCATCTCTGAGTTCTTCAAATCATCTTCAATAATCTTCTTTATACATAACTCAGAGGCGAAAAGTGTAGGCTCCTTTCTGTACCTGCTCACTTTTGTAACATATACAAGATATATGGCAGAGCCGGTCCTCATTATTAGAGATGGGTGTGCTAAGCAGGTCCCTAGTGGTGCTGAGTTGGTCCCAACAATCTGGGACTTCTTCTCTCCTTCTATAGACTCACCTGGTGGGCACCAGCCATGTTCTGAAAGCTTTGCTAATGGCCACTCCGTTAAAACAGACCTGTGGAGTGAGTGCCATTAATATTATACCATCACAGAACAGCACTGAAGGCACAGAGAACTTAATCAACTTTCTCATACCTCACAGCTGCTTAGAGGGGCAGCTGGCTCTGGAACCACTTTTTCTGCATTCATCCCCTCTATTGTGGGTTCTCGTAACTCAAGCAGAGTGACCTTAGGAGATGGTGGAGACACTCAAGTGGACTTTTTGAAGTTTTCCAAGTAAAGGATATTGGAATGGGTCCTTGAAAATATCCTCAGGCTTTTTCTCTTCTGTTTTCAGAGTTTTGCTGAGTCTCTTTGCAAAGATCACTCCCTATAGGTTTGGGAAACAGAAGGAGGTAGAGAGGAAAAGGGACAGAGAAAGCAGGCTCTGCCCTTGAATGACACCCTCTCTTTGGAGTCTGAGATCCCAAAAGGAGTCCAATCCTTAGAGGCAGATTTAGCATACAGCTTCTGTTACCTTATTAAGTCAAACAAGTTAGAAGCCATATGTCTCCTAAAAGATGGAACATATTTGTTTACAAACATGCATAGTAAGTGACAAGATGTATAGAAAATAAATATGACACCCTCTGAATTTGTAAAACTAGTTCTTCTTTACTCAGCTAGCCCATGAACTAGGTCAGGTGGAACTTGTCTCAGATGAAAAATATATAGAAAATAATGTTCCTTTGAAGGACGTGGAAAGGAGTTACTATATATAAAATAAAATTGGCATTAGCTTCGTTTGTTTGCTTTTTACATTTATCTTTCAATAACTGCCATCGATGGACATGAGCAGCGTTCTATCAAATCCGGAACAATGGAGTAGCAGCTCACCAGCGGGCTCTACCGCTCACCCGGATGCGGAAACTGGGACTCACCAGCTCAAGGGACACGCTGCACTCCACTGCCACTGTCACTTTGAAAGCTAAGTTATGCAAAGACAGGACAGATCGGAAGCTGATGATACACTACTATTCATATACCCTTTCATCCAAGAATCCAAAACCATTCTCCAGATGTCAGCTCTAATGGGTAGGTAGGTGGCAAGTATTACTTTACTCTCCGCTGCACAGTGTATAAATACCTTGGCAGGCAGCGCGCTCCCCAGGAAATAATTACTGTTCTCACCGCTGTTTCCCCTAACACAGAGAGACTCTATCTAATGCCACATAATGAATTACTGACAGAGTCAATAACAGACCTCAGGTTTCTGTGTCCCATTTAAGACTGGACATTTATCTTAGCCTTCATCACTCTTAAGGGCTTAGTTTTCTTCCACCTCATTCTAATTGTCAGGTCTGATGTGCAGGGGCTGGTGCCTGCAGATTGAGAGAACTACACTTCATTACATTGTCATGCTGTGATCTTGTGGCCTCTCCTCAGGTGAACAATTTAAGTCCTCCGGCCCAGTCATCAGTTCCCTGTAGTCACCTCGCCTCCCTTTCTCACTAAAGACTTTCTTTTTGAGACTTCAAAGCCTCCACTCCTTTTGCAACCTTTCTGATTTCTTAGGAGCCTTTTGGTGTCCAGTCCCTCTGTGTCCAACAGGAAACTTTCCTTCTGGATTGTTCCCCAGGCTGGAGGCTGTCACCACGGTCCCAAGAGGCCTGTGTCTGAGCTGGGAGCCCCAGGGATGGGGAATCCCTCAGGAGCTCAGTGTCCCTAGCTTTGGGACGCATTCCACATTCACAAATGTGAGCTGAGCTTAGATTGTGATGCTGGCTTCCTTTATGGTTTGGAGGGACCCTTATGAATGATTCTAGAAAGTGCTGAATGAGTGTCTCCTGGGTTGATGTTCTTTTTGCTTGAGTTCTGACTTTCCTCACTTCATATGCTCTACCCAAGCCTTCTCGTCCACCCGGCAGACTCAGCTATCTCGCCCTGGGTGGCTGAGACCACAGAGGTGAGGTGACGGGCATGGAGAGCCTGTCCACTGGGGGCCCAGAGCACCTCGAAGTCACTGTGCCCGAGACAGAGCTCAGAGGGCCCAGCTGCCCCAACACCTGAGCGTTTTGGTCCTCTCTGAGTTGCCTTTGACTCTGCTCACTGCTCCTTCACTTGAACTGGGCGGATTTTTCCCAGCACCGTCTCTCAGGCCTTTTCTTCCTCCCCATCATCTCAGTGCAAATGTGAGCTCAGACCCTTGAACCTCTCACTTAAAGTGCAAAAACGGCCCTGACTGCAGACATCCGCTCTCACTTGTTTGTTTCAAAGCCCCTTTGCTAAGTGGTGGCTGATATCTGCTTTCCTTTACACCTGGGACTCTGTCGTCCCTGCTCTCTGCTTCAACATGTCCCCAAACAGTGAGCGACAGCGTTCTTCCTGCTGTGGCTCTGACTGATGCCGCTCACCCCACATTTATACAAGACAAACCTCGGCTCAAGCTCCTGAGCCCCGGGCTTGCCCGCACCATGGAAGTGTGCGGTGGTGTCTCAGGGCAGAGAGTGTCGGGGTGACTGGCCCATTATAGTCCTTATGGGAATCCCGGACGCCCCAGGGCACTCTTTCCTTCCAACACCAGGACAGACTGCCCAGTCTTGGGCGATGCAGCCGCTGAAGCAGCTGACGGGCTCTTAGGGTGTGAACACACCGAGGGGCCACCACTATGCAATTATTCAATCTCGGCGACAAACACGGAGCTGAAACTGATGGGGGCGCCAGGTTTCTTCCCAATCTCATCATCTCTCCAGAGTTGGACACAGAGCAGAATGGCACGTGGAGTGGACAGAGGGGCCCCTGCCCTGCCCTGCCCTTTGGACCTCACCCAGGTGTCTGAGTTACATGTAGACTTGTGTTGATTTTGTCAAAAAACTGTGCCCTTGTGGTGCTTATTTTTCTTTGCAAATCTAGTCCATCGAATCGTTTTGCTTCCTTCAATCCTGCCCCCACCTATAACCTTCCCCAGTGAACACTCCCTCAGTTTTGGGGCCTAGATGGTGTTGTGGATTTATGCTGACTGCGTGTCTCCAGTGCAGTGAGAATCTGCTCAGACTCCATCTCTCTCGAGATGGTTTTGTCATTAAGAAACATCTGCCACCTATAGAGCACGTAATGCTTCACCCCGAGACAATGCGAATATCCATTAAAGTGGAAAGCATCTCTCTCTTTCTTTCCCAAGGTCTAAGTCTCCTAGAAGATACAGGAAGGCATTTCTCCTCTCTGTCTCCGGTCAACCTTCATCGTGGCATCCGCCTGGTACACTGAGGTCGGGTCTCCTTTCCTTTGAAGCTCTGGGACCAACACAGAGTAAGCATCCAACAAATATTGATTTTATGAGAACCAAGGTTTCTAGGGAGTTTGGTGGACATCGATGATTTCCACAGTTGATTACAATCCCAAAATGTCCATGTGACTGGGATGCCACAGATTTATTTTCATAGTTCTGATAAAGTTCCTTGAAAGCCTTTACTAGCCTACCATTACCGCTTAGAGGAATTCTTACATAACTTTAAAACCAATAAACCACTTCCCTTGCCTTCCCATCATTCTCTTCCTCAGCCAAACACTGTAACTGGGTTAAGTTTGAACTACGGGTGTTCAGTGGCAGTTGATTAGCTATGACAGTAATGATGCAAATGGGGGGTGGGGGGGGGTTATTCAGATATGGGTTTCGGTCACTTGCTTTTTAAAAATTCCTTAACAAATTTAATAATCTGATATAGGCATTACCTACTTCATGCAAACCCCAAACCTGGATTGTCAAAAAAGAAAAATTAAGGTGTAAAATTAAATTAAAATTCAGAATGTGATTCATTTCCTAAAATGAGTGCCCCTCAGGCATTTCAATGTATGATTCAATTTGCTAAAATTTGATTTACACACTTGGTGCCAGGCACACATTTATTAGATAAGGAGATACACACCTAGGCTTGCTAGCACATTGTCCAAAGAGAATTGGTTAATACACTTAGAGAATAAAAATAGAAAGGAACAGGAGGTGAGGCTTAGCGTGAAATCTCACAGATTATTTCAAAGGAATATAGGTATTGCATTACAGAATACAGAAATCACAGGAATGTTCTTTCACAATGAAACATTAAGACACTCATCAATTCTCTGACACCGACCACAAAGAGGGGGTTGGAAAACATCCTTGAATACACTTAATTAGGCTCTTCAAAACCAGTGTGGAATGCTTCCTAACAGTCCTAAGTGTATGCGATTATTAAACTTGAAGGTTGAATATATTTTGCCCCAGGCAGTTCAAGTAGCTGTGTGGATATTGTTTGCATAAATGTCTCATTATGCACGAATGCAGCAGGAACACCCTGTTTTTATTCGAATTTCTGAAAAGGAACTTATTATCGATAGCTTTTACGTCAATGGTCAGTGTTCCTCCCCCTCTGATATGGAACTCTCATTGATTTTGCCAGTGTTTTCAAGATGGTTGTAACCTTCAGAAAGGATTGATTTCAGCAGATGAGATGGAGCTAGGCAACTGGAATTGATCATAGCGGGAGAAGGGAGGGAAATCAGGGGTCATCTGCTGTGGGAGCCAGGTCTTTCCTATCTAGTGTTTTGGAGTGAAAAGCTCTGCACCAACTTGGGTGGTGAGAAGTGGTGGCCCCAGTATTGACTATAAGCGGCAACCAGCTCTGAGGGTGAAGACTAGGAAAACAGATTTGACACATGGAGGGAGAATCTGTGTCACTGCGAATGTCCACCAGGAAGAGAGGATGCACTCTGGTTTGACATATTTGAAAGAACGAGGATCTAACCCTCCCACTTGCTTGTTGAAGAAAAACACAGACTGAGCATAAAGGGGTTGCATTGGGTCTTGCCACCCACCAAGACAGAGCAGTAATGGATCCCAGTTCTCTTGATCAGCTACATTTGATTTCCTCTCTTGTGGTTGTGTTCTTTGGTTTTCTTAATGTTGGTTAGGTGGTTTGTGCCCAAACAGCACGCCCGAGGGGCTGATTGTCAAAAGGCTGCCACAGAGCAATCCTGCCTGAATAGATTGTGACAGAAAGGTGTGCAGACACACTCCAGCTTGCACCTGACACCTCTGCAGTCATCCCGCCCCACTCCCCTCTCCCCCCAGCCACCGCCCCCCCCAGCAGTTGTGTTGGCTCCCTAAGCAGCTCCAGGGTGAAGAGAGAGCTAGGTGACCACAGGGAGTCTCGGGTAGAACAAAGCAGAGCCTGGCTGGACTCCCCAGTCCAGCTTAATGCTTCTGGTATTAAAGGCACTCGGCACAGAGCCCTGTGCGATGACCGCTCAGTACTTCTTGGCTGTTGTTGTCATCACTGTCACGGTCATCATCGCCATTGTTTTGAATTTAGAAGAGTGAACTTTTATTGGCACTTTTATTTGTCTAAGTTCACTGTTCAGTATTTGGAGCTTGACACAGTGCCAAGTACATAAGACACTCAGTGAAAAGAATATTAAGTGAATGGGTGGATGGCTTTCTACATGGCATGTGTATGTCAATCATCAAGCCCCAGAAGGTTAATTCTATCCAGCCTGGCTTCATAGTTCTGGATAAAGAAGAAAACAAAGTCTGAGCAGGTCTTGAAGACATCTTTGTGTTCTCCTCTGGCCTTTCTCAGCCTGAACCTGTGAAAACTGGCCTACTTCCCTTGTTTGATATGTGTCCCTTCTCACAGCTCTGACCAACACACAGTCTTGCCGCAGTGCAAATCTCAACAGTCATGCTTCATGCATTCCTGCCATTTCTAGAAAACTGACACTCATTTCTGATGTGTGATCATGTACTAGACTTTGTGAGAAATCTGAGGTCCCATCTTCTTCCCAGTCTCACAGAGGGGGGTGGGGGGCAAGTGCTTGCTCCCCCCTTGAGCATGTCTTTCATCAGAAGCTTCCAGAGAATTACAGAGTCATCATGCACATTGCTGACAAAGCAAAGAATTTTTAAAATATTAGAAATCCCTCCTTGTTTACTTCTCGACAAAGTTGTTTGGCACATCTGCAATTTTTTCTTTTATAAAAGTGTCATTTGTCTCAAGAGTTTATGTGTTGAAGCCTCAAAGCACTGGAGACAGGAGTTGCTTAGAGTTGGATTTTCTCTTTTCCATGACAAATAAGACTACAATAACAGTGCAAGGCTATAATGATGGGAATATTTAAGAAGGAAAAGAAAACCATAACCTACTGGCACATTCAAATTCAGGTTTCTTTCAGAGTGGTGACTCCATGTTTGTAGAATTGCAGAGAGGTTTTCCAATTTGAGATGGTATGACAATGTGACTTTTGCTGCAAGGAGGAGGAGGAATTTACTCTAACAGACCAGGTAATGCCCTGAACCAGGGCAGTGGAAGAGGGACAGCTGGTGACAGGGGGCACAGACTCAGCTGCAAATGAAAAAGTGTTAAGATAGGTAAGTGATTGAATTTTGGAATTCAAGGGCAAGAAAATACTGAAAGACTTTTACAAAGAGACTGTCCCAGAGAAATCTTACACACAATCACGGATTTTTTTTTTTTTTTTGCAATATGAAACAAGTCACTGAGTCCAGCTAGTCTATATGCCCTGTCCAATAAAATGATAATAAGCAAAAAGGTAGAAAGACAATCAAGATGTCAGAATGTTCATGGGAGTGTTGACCCAGTGTTCTGCCAAGGTGATATTTTGCTTTCAGGTCAAAAAAGTGATCTAAGTTTCATTCTGTGGAGGTAAGAGACCTACATTTAACAAATTTGTGTGGACAAGCTTGACCTCAAACAGTATCACTGATGTCATCTAAGATTTAGGTAACAGCGCACTATCAACAATGATTAATGTTTCACATTTTGAAGGATGCAGGATTCCTATCCAGCTAGGATATAGCATCATTTGGAGTGTAAACTTGTATAAGAAAAAACAATGACACTTCAAACTATACACTGAAATGTCTGGAGAAATGGAAAGAAAGGGGAGAAACTAACAGAGACAAGCATAGCAAGTAAAAGTCTTGATATGCCAACATGAGGTGTCATGGGGCCAGAGTCCCAGTTTATTTGGAATATGGCAAAGAAAAGGTTTCCCTTGTTCACAATTAAGAAATTAAAAAATGGGGTACACAAGAAGACTAGATGGCAAGAACCCCACATAAGCCCGTGACATTAAGAAGGACCTGGAAGTAGGAGAGCATCTGAGTGTGAATACACAGAAGAATGAAGACCAGCATGTAGATGTTATAGCGGGGAACATGTGGGGTGAATATATAGGAAAGGATTGTTGTCAGGTAAGCCAATCAAAAATGTACTAGTTACAGTCTGATGCTGCAGGGCCAAGTGATTCAGGGGGTCTAAGCAGAGGGCAGATGACACCTCGGGGGGTGTGTTACACTGGAGACCCACCCAGAAGAAATAGGGCCTTTCTAGTATGATATCTTCAAGGAATCTTCTGTTGATCATGTTAAACCATTGTTTTCATTCATTTACATAATGTGGCCTTAATTTCCAATGTACCCCTGCTTTGGATCTACAGTTAAAACGATGGTTCTACCTGATATTCTTCCTACACATTTTCAGTGTCTTTCTATTTCTCATATTTCTCTTAGATGAACAACAACAACAAAAAGAGCAAATTCTTCTGGTTTTTAATTTGAAGCGCTCATCTACTAAAATTCCTCCCATGCCGATAGTCACATTCATGTCCTCTTACCCTTCTCTCTCTCTTTCTTCGCTCTCAGAACAACTAGAAATTCACACCGAAGATCTACCATAGCATGGCTGAGGTGGAATGACATTTTACTTGATCATTACTAGTAAGTCGCCTTCTTGAAACTGATAAAGGTAAAAAACTAAGGATTTTTTTCCCAAGTTTCAATTAATTCACATCTTTCTATGGACAGATCTTATAAACTCTTCTTTTTAAAGTGCATTTCTTGCAATTGCTTTGAATCATCTCAGGTTAAGTCCTGCTGACGATGAGGACTTTTGTGCAGAAACTAACACTGTCAGCAAAATGTTTTTTCTATACAAAGAACAAACTGCAGCACACGAAAAACTGTATGTTTCAGGGTAACATTTCTCACTTTAAAAGCTATTCATATTACCATGTCCAAGTGGTACATTAAGTTGAATTCATTAATTCAGCAAAAGTCTATCATGCTCTTTTAACTAATATAAAAAGTGTTAGTAAATATATAACATATGCAATACAATTCTTGACAACCATATAGAAAAAAACTATAGCCACGCAAAAATATATCATCCTCTTGCATAAATACTGAATTTGATTCTACTTTTTCCCAGAATCAGTACCACTTGTGATAAAGAGAATAAACCATAGAAAATTATTGATCATTACTTCTTTTCATTTAGTAACAAGAATTTAAAAAGTTCCATTGGAACAAGTTGCAAGTTTAGGGGTGTTATTAGTTGAACATGGCTAGTTTAAACACTGGAAGATAAAATCAATATATTGGAATGACTTGTCTAATACACTGTAATGCGGTACCTAATTAGGTGCAATTGAAGCACTAAATATTCAAAAATAGAGAAAACTATAGAAGTTATCACTTCTTGCTCCTCTTTTCATTTGAGCATCGCTATCCATGCTATTTTATTGACAATATGCATATTACTTTAATCTCTGCCTTATTTTCTTCTCTGTTAAATTAGATTAAGGATCTAATTCTCCTCCTGAGTTTGTGAGGATTACATAAAATGATTAATGAAAAAGTGTATAAATCCACACCTGGCATACAGAACACACTAAAGAAGTTTGGTTATTATTAAAATAGTTGTGACAAATAAGTAAATAATTCTATCAAAAAGGTTAGGAATATCTACTTTAAAAACATAATGAGCAAAACAATTCACTGAGAATTTTATTAATGGAAGAAATAGTTTAGATGGGGAATCATTTTCTTTTTAAGAGAAGATATTTCTAAATTTCCATAGTTGATTTGACAAAGATCAGATGACACTGTCACCACACGACATACTCATTATTGGCCTGGATAACAGAATTCTTAAAAAGTTAATCTTCCTGGCATAAAACAGCACACCTTCTATAGAAGATAACATCTTTTCAATGGCTCAATACTGAACCAGTTCACCTGAACCCAGCAAATTAGAGATTAGTAGTTAATTATATTAATGGCCATTTTTTAAACTTTCCAAACTTCTAGCACTTTACTGGTTGAAGATTTTTTAAGTCAAACAAATTAAACCACTGTAGTTTCAAAAGAATAGCTAAATGCTAATAATATTAATTGTATAATATCAGAGTCAACTTTACATTACATATGCCAAAGATTTTCAGCTCAGACGTTTAACAGTAATTAGAACGTATCTTCCAATTACAGTCTAAGCATGCTAATTCTTCAAATGTGCTAGATTGTTTCTAACAGATTTTTATAATGGAAATTCTTGCATAACAAAACCATCACTTAACAGGCATGTTTGGTATATTATGCATTGGGCATAGACATTATTTATTTAGAGAAATGTAACTGTATCAATACGAGAATCATTTTTATGCTAAGTAATTATCACCCTGGAAGGGCTTTATTTGGGATGACTTATGCTTTCTTCTCAAAATATGGAAAATAAAAATATTTTTAATAGTGCAATTGATTTTTTAGTAAACGTAGGTGGAAAAGTCTAAAAAGTCAGCTGGTATTCAAAAATAGGTTTGCAGACATGCTTTCCCATCATGGGCTGGTAAATGTAGACAAACACATTTCAAACTACCTCACAGATAATGTAGGAAGCCTTGTTCTGTGAGTTATTGTCACGATAAGGAGAATGCTGCTCTCTGTGTAATCTACCACTGCACTTAACTCAAAATATCGACTTGGCAAAACAAATGAGGATTAATTGGCAAGAGCAACTTTTAATCTCTGTACCTATCGTTATTGAGATAAATTATTGGGGGAACTATGTGATTAGTTTGAATAAACAGATTTTGAGCTTCTCCATTTGAATCAAGTGGTTTTAAAGAACTATGGTATTTTCAAAAAAAGAAATTCTTTAAGCAAGGAAAGGCTTATTACTTGGAATAAGCAAGGGGATAGGGAGCTGGTTCTCAAAGTGCTGGCCCCCAGCTAGGGAAACTTTACTGGGGTCCATTTGAGGAAGTTCATGGTGAGTGGTCAGCATGTTGCTGGACGATTCCAAGTTTACTGTGCCAGGCGTCAGCCTTCGAAAGACCAGTCATGCTTGCTCACACGTTCAGCGTTCAAAAATGACTGGGCAAAAACTTCTACTCTGGGTGGTAAATTTAATAATTAAAATAAAGCAAGTTCACCTTTAGGTCCACCTTAACTGCTCTGCTAGCCCATAGGGTGGGGGAACCACTAAGCCTGGTTAAAGATTTCTTTATTTAGCCCCCATCTCAAATCACTTGTCTAAATTGTGAATTTGTAAAGAAACAAAGCCTTGTACAAATTAAATTGCCTAAAAGAGCTAGATTAGAATTTGTCTAAAATAAACATTAACATTTTCCAGATTAATACAAGGAAAGTTATTATTTTAACTTTTCCCAGCAGCAAAAGAGCAGTCCAAATTCATTAAATCAAAATAAAAACAACAAGTTGTATATACAATTTAGCAACTCCCTACAGGATGCTTAGTCTGTCATGTGGACATGAATCATGTTCCTTTGTCTATAAATCTATTTTCTTCAACTTTCTCAATTTTATTAAAATGCTATCATTACTTTGTTCTGCTCTCATAAAGAGCTAAAGTTCTACTACTTAGTAGGGTTATAATTTCACATTTATTTTTATGAAAAGTAACCTTTTAAAATAAAATAATAAAAGCTTAATTAAGATTGAAGTCCATGACGATTCCAAATGTTAATTTATTGACTAACACTGTATTGCTGAGAACATTGTTAGAGATTGAGATATCTTTCTTTGAATGCAGTAATTTATCCTGAATGTTTTTTTGTTCTGTTTTTTTCTAACATGTATGTGAATGCCCATGGCCATAGAGCTCTTATCTATTTTAGCTTTACATTTTGATGGATACTAGTTTTATCACGTACTAAGTATTCTGAAGCACAGTCTTTGGTATGAACTCTTCTTCCTTTATGATGTTGGTCCATGACCCAGAAATGGGTAAATACATTGATCAAGATATCAGAAGCAAGTGAAGAGAATTTAACTCTCTAGAAAACAAAACAAATATATTTTGATTCAAAATAATTTAGACTTGTATCTTGACTCCTCCTACATATCCTTGAGCAAAGCACTTACATTTTTGAGTTGAATTCTCTTTCTGCCAACTGGTGTTAGTAATTGCTTTACATGGTTGTTGTGAGGATTAGGTTACAGGACAGAGTGGGGAAATCCTATAGTATATAGTGTCACTCCATTAGAAATTTATTTGAATAGATCATTCATGTTCCATTTTTGAGACAGTTCATGCCTCACTTTCAAGTTGTGTTAGACTCAATATATTTCATGAAGTCACATTTTTTTTTACATTTTTAATGTCTTACATTAATTGGCAATACTTTTTTTCTTTCTCATGGCTTGATAAAATGCAAAGTATGTTTAATATTTGATTACATCTTAGATTTAATGAAACAGTAAGAAATTTTCAAACATATTTCTTGATATTGCCTCTATGGAATAATTTTTTCTAGGAAGACCTGATCCACAAGGTGACTATACAACTTTAATGGATAATGGTGAGAAGGAAAGTCACAGGATAAAATATACATTAATGGCATCACCAGCAAATTGAGTTAGTCTGTTAGCCAGACCATAATACATATATTTGAATATCTTCTGGTGAAATGAGTGGAGTTATATTAGAGTGGAGTTATATTAGAGCAACTCTTTTGTATTCAGAGTTGCTCAAGCTATTAGTGATCACTATTCCACAACAGAAATTGATGGTATGAAAACACATTTTTGCTTTATAATGCACATGAATTTGCAGAGAAGATCAGCCACAGCTGCTTTGATCTGACAGCATATAATAATTGTTAAAGTAGATCCATGAAATGTCAACTTACTTCAGTACATTAAATAAAAGAACTATGCTGATCAGAACTGCCTCAGAATGACTATTTCTGGCACAGCAATTGGTGCTCAGGTTTGGGTGTGGGATCTATTTGCTTTACAAATCTTGACTTTAGCTCGTTCCTGTCTTGTGAACTTGGGTAAGTCCTTTGATCCCATTGTTGGTTTCTTCATCTGTGAAATAAGGATCACAATTCTAAAAACAAGATTTCCCTCCCCATTGTCTTGCTGGCCTGTGGGGATTTTAGCATCCTCTGCTGGCTCAGGGGCTAAGTAGGCAGCTGGGGTGTAGAGCTTGTAAAGCCTAGTGACCTTTGTTCAGGATCCAGGGCTTAGGGGAACAACCAAGATGAAATGTTTCTTCCTCTCTCTTTCTTCCACCTGCCTACCAGCTTTCCACTTAAAAAACAAACAAACAAACAAACACAAAAAGAAAACAAGCCAGGTAAGATATGAAATGTGCAGGAGCACAGCTGACTAATACACTAACCGAATTCTGCTGCTGCTGTCATTCTTTTATCACTGGTTAAGTTTTGAATTGCTGAACATCTCTCTCTCTCTCTCTCTCTCTCTCTCTCTCTCTCTCTCTAAGGAGGTTTGATTTTGACGGGTGGTATTCTAATCATAATACCTAGCTGAGCCCACCAGACGGCTGATCTACAGAACTAGGATAGCAAACAGGTGTTTTCTTAAGCAGTAAGTTTGTGGAAGATTGTTATGCTGGCTGCAGAAAACTAAAACACTCACTCTTCGCCCAGCCCATCTATTTGCAAATGTATGGAATTCCAGAACTGCTGGGAGCTGTCCTTGACCTGATGATAAAGCAGTGACAATGAGACAAAAGTCCTGTCTTCATAGAATTTAATCTTTAGTTACAATAGCCAGAAATTTTAGCTCATTGTTGTTTCCCATAGGCCTGTTAGGTTAGAACAAGTGTGGGTCTGTTAGACAGCCCTGATGATGAGAAAGCCTCATGTCTCACCCTCTGCGGCCTAGACCATATGCATTTAAGTGATCTCTCACGTCTAATGAGGTTGGTAGCCTAAATGCTCTTTGGATGAGTTTATAAACATATATACATATCATAATGCAGTTCTCAGCAAAGACCAGGTAAAAATTATAACAAAGTTTTAATAAAAATTGCTCATAGAAATTCTGAAAGATAACTAATAATATTTGATGACGTTTAACAATACTGCATTTTATATTTGAAAGTTACTAAGACAGTAGATCTTAAAACTTCTCATTATGAAGAGAAAGATAGTAACTATGTAAGATGACAGACATTAAACATGTTGCTTATTTAGCAATAAATGCATATGTCAAATCATTATGTTGCGGACCTGACACCTAGAAAACATTAGATGCCAGTTATAACAATAAAATTAAGGGAAAAAATGCAAAACACCCCCCCCCCCCCCCATCATTTGGAGGTAGTTCACAAAAGGAGATCTTAGGCTCTTACAGGAATGGATAATGCACAGCCAGGACTGGGGGCTGAGGAAGCTGATTCTGTTCCTCCTCAAGAAGATAATGGTATGGTAAATTCAAAACTCTATCCTATTTCTTCACAATTTCATTTGCTAAGAAAATGCAGTAAGTCTGAGCAACATTCTTCTCTTCCCA
This sequence comes from Solenodon paradoxus, assembly GCA_004363575.1. Classification (NCBI taxonomy): domain Eukaryota; kingdom Metazoa; phylum Chordata; class Mammalia; order Eulipotyphla; family Solenodontidae; genus Solenodon; species Solenodon paradoxus. Next base: position 82,057 of record RJWH01000943.1, read on the forward strand.
TTAAACCTTCTCAACAAGCCTACTCTCAGGTTTAGATTTCACTCATCCAGATTCGTGCCCTGACCTCAGGGCCAAGTCATCAGTGTTCAGAAGAAGGTCCATGTGCGTGATCAGAAAGAACCTGAGTGTGAGCTTTATTCCCAAGGTGCTGCGAACGCCTTCACTCTGCAGGGCTTCCATGGAGCGGTGCACTGGTTTTCGGGTGCGGGGCTGGGAGTACTGACTGTGAGGAAGACGCACGGATTTGGTAAATAGAAAATGATTGCATGTCCTCATACTTTCTATCTTTTAAGGATTTTTAGGAGGCTTTATTGTGCTGATACAGTCAGCACTCAGTAATTTCTTTTGTTTTACTAAATCAAGGATGCGATACTCCGTGGTTCTCTCCTGCATGCCCACCCTGCTAGTAGGAAACACTGCTCTTGAAGGTTTTTGACGGGAGCCTGGTACTGTGAGCCTCATCATTCTATAATCACAGATTCTAGACAGACTTACAGCTCAGCCATTTAGTTAGATGGTTATCTACTATATTTATAGTACATAAACGTATGTTACCTACACATGTATGTCTAATATTCAGTGGTTTCTGTCAGGAACACTATAAAGCCCTCAACACCCTTAATGCATATAAATAAAGATCCAATTTGCCTAAAGGTAAAAACAAAGCTTCAACTGTTGGGAGAATTACCAGGCAATGATCCTGCTATGATGACTCAATTGCTTTCCTGTTTAAATATTCTAATATTACATCATTATTAGTTTTTCAGTTTGTGATTAAGATCATTTCAAGTCTCAAGAAATAAATTTCAGGATAAAGTGCAGGATTTACTGGGAGAAGCAGAGGCAGAGTTGTACCAGGAATGCAAAATCTAAAAGTCACAGAGTGGAGAGTCATTTTTTGTTCATTGCCATCTCAAAATGGATATAAATAGGCTCACAAAAAGCTCATATTAAAGTACTGTATTTAATAGAAAAAAAAAGCAAATTGATCTTGGAAGGATCTAAATAGAACTTAGTCATAATAACAGAGCCACCATTTCTTTTTTCTTTATTACTTGGAACATTAATTCAAGATGTACATGAGAATATAACACAGAAAGCAGGCAAGCAAAGAAATATCAATAATATTTGCAGTTTTTCTAAGGAAATATGTCTATTATACTTTTCAATTCCTCCTCTTTTGATGGTTAAGTTTATGCTGTGCTAGATGCATTCCATTCTGTCACTGTGAAATATGTACATTTTTGAGGAGGAAAATAAAAATGGAAAAAGCTGATTTCATACTAGGTAGAAAATTCCTCCTGCAGTTTTGTGTTTGGTTCAAGGAAACTAAAACCAGTGCAGCAAGGAGTTGAAATGGGGCTCCCCCTACTCAGGGCGACTGACATGGCCCAGGGAGGGTCAGCTCAGCCCCACATGGGCAGATCAAAGGTCTGTGTAGGGGAAGATGCTAAGGAGGTATCTCTGAAGGCTATTGCTGCTGTGTTTGGCTCCCAATCCAACATAGCAGAACCTTCTGGAGAGCCCTGGAGGTGTTCCCAGCAGCGGGGCGCCATGAGTCCTGGGTCTTCCTCATGGTTGAGAAAAGCATGGTGGTCCTGACAGCAGGATGGAAGACTGGACTTGCACTCCAAGTGTCTTTCATGTGGCGGGGAGTGTGAGTAGGTAATTCCCTGCCGGGTAACCAGGCTTCCTAGAAGGGTGGAGGGACCCTGAGCACGAGAAACTAGGGTGAATGCAGGAAATGAGAGGCTGACGAAGGACTCACGAGTGAACACTAGAGTGAAACCACCATCAGCGGCGGGATATCTGAAGAGCACTCAGTGCTGATCTACACCAGAGACCCTCCTTTAGATAGCTGGTAGCCCCAGGGAGTCAGGTGACCCAGGACAGCGCTAATCTACAAGGACTTGCCCTCCTCACCTGCCTCCCCCAGTCGATACCCTGTGGGACAGAACTGGGTAGTCAGTGTTGGAGGTGGCAGCCGACATGGCAGAGAAACAGGGGAAACCCACTGGAGGGGCTAAAATAGAACACCCCAAGCTTCTCAAAATTGGTCTTTTGCAACTGTCCCATTCTGACATGAAAAGCCAAGGACAATAGGCCAGCTCCACAGGCAAAGGAGTTTTTTAACTCTTATTACCCCTTTCTTTAATCAAAGAAGCCATCTCCTACCCTTGGGCTTCTACCCTTCTTCTAATCCAGAAAGGGTCTTTAGTCCCTGTTCTCCAGAAGAATGTGGTTCCCAGGGAAGGTCTTCATCCAAAGATAGTTTATCCGTAAACAGTCCTCTCCATCTAATAGCCTATCCTCTAGCCACTGGTGGCCCTCTTCTCTCTCCCCTGTCACCCCAGGCCCCCTCCCCATGTCTCAGTTCAGCATATAAATCTTTTGTCTGATCTAGAGACCTTAGAATTTACTGCCATATAAATTCTCCATACATATGTAATTAAATTTGGGCTTTTAATAATTGTGCCTAATGTTAATTTGCTCATTTGTCCAGCCTGTGAAGAATATCAGAGAAATGGGGGAACTTTTCTTTTGACCTCCATACCCCCACATACTTCTTCCCACTGCATTCTTCCAAGCTGGGGGAAGGGAAAACATTTGATCCATCTGTGAAAGAAGAGGAACTAAACACTGAGATGTGTGTGTGACTCCAAGTGCGTGTGGAAGTTCAGGCTGAGTGGAACAATTAAGGCGCCTGTTAATTTTTATGCAGAGTCAGGAACAGGCACCCCCACTGAATAAAGCTGGTTTTTATTATTATTATTATTTTTGTCTTCAATTCCCTTTTAAACTTGCCTTTTAATTATGTCATGAATAGTGACTATTCAACATCACAATTACACTTGGTGACATTCTTATTTTCTCTGCTATGTCCTCATAGAGATCTCTAAAAAGTCATTTGTTGGCGCTGGTGAAAGATTTGTATAAAGGAAAATGAAAATGAGACCTTAATTATCAGCAAATCCAGAACAGGTGATATTTTAGGTGATATTTATTTAAAACTATAAATTGTTATCTGACCAAATAGAGGGACCTTCTTAAATTAAAACTTTAGAAATCACTTTTTGCTTTCTTGTCCAGATTAAGTAAAACTTTCTGTTGCATAGATAGACGAGAGCACTGTTTTCTCTTGGGTGAATATCTGCATTCATGCCTGCTCATTTGGGGCCCATCTTGAGCTTTTAAATACATTAAAGCATATTATACAAATTCCTCTCTGCATATCTTAAAGGTCTTAGCTGAACTGGTGGAAATTTCCTATTCAGAAATGTGCCAGTTTCCAGCTAGCTGTGGGAACTTTATAGGCCAAGGACTGGCAGCCAGCTGGAATCCAGTCAGTTTGTCTGTGAGGCCTTTTTGGAGTCCTCAGAGGGGAAGGGTAGGTTGGAGCATTAGACAAGATTCCACTTATTCATGATAAAAAACAAAACAAAACCCTTGACAAAATAGGAATAGAAGACTCATACATCAACATAATAAAAGCAATATGTGTCAGACCCACAGCTGACATCTCATTCAGTGGTGAAAATTGAAAGCCTTTCCCCTAAGATCTGGACCAAGATAAGGATGCCCACTATCACCACTACTATTCAATCTAGTTCTGGAAGTGTTGGCCAGAGCCATTAGGTAAGAAAAGGGCATTGAAGGGATCAAAATTGGAAAAGAAGAAATGTAACTCTCATTGTTTACAGGTAACATGATATTATACCTAGAAATTTCCAAAGACTCCACCAAAGAACTACTGGGAACAATAGTAAAAAGAGTAAAGTGGCAATATAAAGTCAACATACAACTCTCCGTAGCGTTCCGATATTCAAATAATGAAGTAGAGCAAAATGTAATTAAGAAATTCCGTTCACAATCACACACAAAAATATCAGTTACCTGGGAATGAACAAAGAATATGAAAGACCTCTACAATGAAAAATATAAGGCTTTTAAAAAAGTAAATAGGAGAAACGAAGAGATGGAAGAACATCCCCTACTCATGGATTGGAAGAGTTAACCTAGCAAAGATTACTACCCAAGTATTACACAGAAATAGAACTAACAATGCTGAAATTTGTATGGAACCACAAAAGGCCTCAGATAGCCAAAGTTCTCAGGGAAAAAAAAAAAAAAGGAAAAACAACAGCATAGATATCCCACTCCCTGATGTCAAAGTAGAATACAGGGCGCTCACCATCAAAATTGCATGGTGTTGGAACCAAGACGAAGCACGCATTTCAAACACAGCTTTGCAGACAGGTTCAGCATGTGGCCACTTGTCCCTGGGCGCCTCATCTGGGCTGTCTCCAGGTGGAGGAGGAGACAGAAAAAGGAAACACTGGGTGCTGCAAGGGAGGTGTTGGGGAGACCTAGAGGAGAGAAAAGTGACTTTTGCCCAACAGAGCAGGCTCAGAGAAGGTATCTGAAAGAATGTGATGCTTTGTTTGCTTCTGGAGAAAACGTGGACTCTATCTCTAGAGTTCCTAGAATAGGCTGACGATGGTCTTTCAAGCCAGGGGCTTGGGCCACATGGCTGACTCCCAGTAGCAGGCAGAAAACCAGTTCCTGTTCCATCCATCCCAAGTTTTCAGTCTCATGCCACAGTTGCTCTTTTTAATCAGCTTTAGAAATGATTAGGGGTTTACCTGTGTCCGTTGTACCTAACTTGTCATTGTTCTGGGAACCATCAAGCTGTGCCTGTGCTTGAATGTATCTGTAATTCAGTGTTCTGACAGAATGATTACTTTAGGTAAAGTTACTAGAATGATGCAGTTAATGCCGGTGAATTGGTAATGCTTAGGATGAAAGTTAAGCACTTAGAGCTGGAGAGATTCACACAGAGAAACTGCAAATAAAAAGCTATTTAAAATCTGAAAGTGGTGTTTGTGCTGGAGAGAGGTTGGGATTTCAGTAGCCCATCAGGGCAGACAATTCTTGGAAAACCACTCAGTTTAAGTCTTTTTGGTTAGATAAAAACTTCATCTTTCTTCTGACAAAAAGTGGAGAATCCAAAGGAGTTAAAATTCAGAAAGAAAAGAGTTGAACATTGTAATTTATCTATTTTTGAATATTTTTGCGAATAGTAATGATTAACATCTAGAATATAAACTTGGCATTATTTCTGATTGCTGCCATATTAGAAAAAAGATAAGCCGTTTTGTTATTTTATATCTGATCACCTTACTAAATTATATTAATTCTAACAGAGGTCTCAGTTTACTTGAAAGTACTAGACAAAACCACATCTATACAGTTTTCTCAACAACCCTGTAAGGCAGGTAATAGATGCAATGCCCACTAATTTGCAAATCAAATTCACTCACATCCTGTCATTCATTCTTCTCATCCTCTGGCCATGGACACTCATGCAAAATGATCTGATGGTTCTCAGCGGGTCACTGAATTCTCTGTAATCTTCCCAACAATTGCTTTTATGTTAACAAACTGAGGCACAGAGTGATGATATAACTTGTCAAAGGTCACACAGCTGATAACCCTGGACCTGGATTCAAACTCAGGAAACTGATGGCAGAAGCTTTGCTCTTAAACACCATCCTGTTTCTTCTTTTCCCACATGCTGGCCCACCTGTCCTTGTGTGCTGGGTAATCCCCATGGTGATTGCTCCAGACCCTGATCAGACATGGAGAGACCTGACTTTCTGGCCCTGCTCACTGGGCAGGGCCTGGTGTGTAGGTGCGTCACCCTGAGTAGATCCCTGAGGGCTCATCTGGAAGGCTGGCGGTGGAGGTGCCCTTGGGTGTCTGTGGAAGCTCTGGGGCAGCAATTCGCAATCATCTCCTCTACTCAAAATGCACGTTGACCCATTTCCTTTTTAACTAAGGAAACGCTTTTGCCAAAAGAAAGCAGATTGAAAGATAATGTTCTCATTAGACTTTGCAGAGACAGTGTCTTTTCAGTGGCTATGGCCATGAGAGGGAGTCGAAAGCACACACCACCTATAGTTTAATTTACTAAGGAGAGGCTTGGTCTCCACACACCACAGGAAAACGTTTTACAGCACGTCCTTAGTTAATTAGAGCGGCACCCCCCACCGCCTCCTACTCACATCCTTTCCAGCATTTGTGAATGTGGCCTTATTTAGTAGTCTTTGTCCGTGTAATTAGTAAGTTCAGTTGAGACATTCTGCAGTAAGGTGGGCTCTTAATCCAATCCTTGTGTCTTTAGAAGAAGAAGAAAGACACAGACACATGAGAAAAATGTCATGTGCAAATGAGGACCGAGACTGGACTGATCACCTACAAGTCACAGGTGCCTGGAATCGCTGGCACCCCCAGAAGCAAGCAGAGCCTGTAGGCTGGACTTGGCAGAGCATGAGCCAGCCGACACCTGAAATTCTAGGTCTCATGACCATGACAACAATACATTTTGGTTGCTTAAGTAGCCCAGTTTGGTAATTTGTCACCAATTCTTTTAAATCCAACAAATTGAATGATTTTGGAGAAACATTGAAGTACACTTCTACGATATAAATCATGGACTCAAAATTGAACAGAATTGGCATAGGGAATAAACCTTAATTCCAAAATCAAATTTAAAACTCTTTGAAATAAATTTTATAAGACAGAAAGACAAAAGATTTTTTTTATGTTTTGGTAAGCAATCAGCATCCAAAAATTCATCAACATTTTAAAGGACCAGGAGAATAATCTTCCAGCACTCACAGAAGGATTTCAGAGGGCTCGAATCAGGTGACTGAGAATGCTTACGTGCTCGTTAGAAGTTGTTTTGAAAGACTACCTGCATAAAACAATTGTTTATATTTTTAGAATCTATATATATCTCAGGGTCAAAGACCTGGTTTAGATGACATTCTAAATTTCTGCAAATTTAATGCACTCTCATTAGCTATATGTTTTAATGTGTCTGAATTTGAACTAAAAATTGAAATCTCTTTTCAGATACTTTTATCCATCTATAAAGGCATACATCCTTAAAGGAGCTTAGATAAATCTAAGGCTATTTGATATCTGTGTTGACAGGCCCAGGTTATTTCACTATTACATTTAATGTTGCGTATTCCATGACATAAAGTTCTTGGACTAATGGAGTCACTTCAACCTGGAGGGTCCCAACTGGTTCAGGACTATTGGTACAGTTAGAAACAAAGGAACCAAAACTAGGATTGCCTCCCCAAACCAGGACTGTTATTAATCTGCTGACGGGGTCTCACATTCCAGCTATAAATGTTTTAATGCCATTTATTGGCTCATACTTCCCAAATGCAATACACCGCACCATTAATTTTGTAGTTTCATCTCTGAAAGCTATAAATGGAACATTCCTATTGTCTTAATTTTTCTGTAACCTTTAATAACATTTGCAAAAGAACATAGAAAAAAAAAAAAAAGAAATTACTGTTAAAAAAAACTTCTTTTACTCCCCAAAGCAGTGAGTAGAAAGTATGACATAGATATCCACATTTCATTATTTAGAGTTAGAATGAAGGAAAAGAAGCTCAAAAATCTTAGATAACAATGTGGAGTTTCCAAAGGGGACCCTCCTCCAGGCACCCCCTGTTTGTCAGACTCAGGCTTCTCATTTCAATATGGCGCTCCCTGAAACATGGGCCACACACTGAAGGATTACACCAGGCAGGGATGGATTTGAAAGCCAGTTATCCCTGAATGAGTCTCAGAGTCCTTAGCTTACTTGGCTGCTTGCCTGGCATTTGGAATCAGAAGCAGGATGAATCCTTTGAAGCACAAGGGCTGCTGCTGATGACAAAACCAGTGGGCTGTGCCTCCTCCACAGAAGGCCCCAGGGGACGGGTTACTCAATCACCACCCCATGTCATGTCGCTACATGAAAACTTACATAGTGTTGCTGCATTTGTATATCAGACTACACAAAACGTGTTTTTATTATGTGTACATCACCTTGTGTGGTAATAACAGGCACCTTATTGAATCCCCACTCAAGGCAGGGTCTACAAGAAAGGGTTATGGAAGCTTGATCGAGAATGAAAATGCCAACCCTACCAAAAAAGCTGTTGTTGTCAGTTACTTGTGTAAAGGAAGAAATTCAAGTTCAGAGAAGTTTCAGGACTTGCCTAAGGTCACATCTCTGGCCCCAAATGCTACTCTTTATTCTACATTTCGATACACAGCTTAGATTTATCTGTTTTCCTTATCACTGTTTTTGCTATAGCCCAATTCGACCCCCTGAAAAATGATTCCTTTGGCAATAGAAATAAAAAAGGATCTCTTTCCCCTAGGAGAGAGATGATTTTGTGGATCTGGTTCTCAAGTTTTTATCCCTATGGAAGTGCAAATGGGCACATCTTCTTTTGCCCCCATCCCTGCCCACCGCTGGGAATCTGTGAGTTCCCACTCACATTTACCCAGCTCCTAGTCACTCAGCCCCACTGCTCAGTTCAGAGAAAGTCCACATGACATTAAAATAGAACAGAATTTGCAAAAAAAAAAGGCCATCAGTAGCATTCATTTAGAGGTTGCACAGAGGACAACATCATGATATTTGAGGGAATATTCTCTTTCATTCTTTCTGTCATTTATATCTGGTCTCATTCTAAAATATATATTTTGAGGTGGGACCTCAATGAAATACATTTGATTCTGAATGGAACAAGACACTGATTTACATGAAAGATATATACACAGGGGAAAATAGGAAGCACTGAAACCGTGAAATGTTCTCAGGTACATGTATATCGAGGATGCCTTCTTTTCTAATGCTGCATGACGCACATTTCTCACATCATTTTAATTGTAAATAAATGTATCTGTTACTAAAGACATCTGCTTAAATAAAGTAAGCATCTATGGCCTAGGAATAAAACATCTATAATCATAAAGCAAGGTTTATTAAAATGCTAATAAAGCTACATTATTTTTATAGTGAGATTGAAGTTGTGATTGGAAGTCCTGTGATAAGTTCCTGGCAGAACTGAATTGACAGTAACATAGTCAATGAGAAGAATCGTTTTGAGTTTTAGAGTCAGCATGCTCCAGTTTTGTAAGATGACCCTCTGGAAATGCAAAAAACTGCATTCTGCCAGCCTACTGACAGGTTTTAAAGCTATGTGGAAAATGAAGCTAATGCTAATATTTTTTCCCTCGAATGTCAGAAAGATATTAAGCAGAAAAAGAGTTGGATCTAAAATTCCTGATGCATGCATTCAAATACGTTCCCAGATAATTAGCTATGTTTGGGATCCATTAAGACTATGGTATGAGCTATACATTCCCTACACTGATAAAAATCTATGTAAGTACATATTCTGAAAGGCAATTGTTTCTTTTGTTAAGCATATAAACATTTGTGAGTTTAAGAATTAAATAAAAGGTATAATGAGGAAGCTGTAGAAACCAAATGTTTTTGTGTAATAGTCTAGAACTCCCAAGAGGATGTACCTGTCTTGTGGTAACATTAATTCTTGTTTTCTTGAGGATGAGGGAAACTATCTTTTGAATATCACTAGCGCCCTTCTTTTATACAAAGATGCCAAATGATGTACAGATTTAAATTTGTGATTCTACTGTGAGACAAACAAAAGCTGTGGTGATGGTCACCTAATTCTACTCATTTAAGGGACAGGAAAAATGTTAGCACTCATCTTCCAGGGCGGTTAAGCACAGAAGCACATGTTTATAGAGGAGAAAGGTTAAGGAGTGGCAACGTTTACAATGAAAAAATGGAAATGGCTGTAGTACGTATCTCATAGGTGTCTGTGAAAATTATTGAAGAGACATTTGCAATCACGGACTTCAAAAATGTTAACTGTTTCTTGTGTTCTGCTGCCTGATTCTACCTTTTCCCTGTAACTCTAGCTTTCTTTATATCTGTCTCCATTTCTATCCATTTCTCTCATGTCCATTTCTACATCTATCTCTAGCATCTCTGCCCCTATCATCAGTCTCTATTGTCTCTACTTCTAACTTTATCTCTCTGTCATTCCCACCACTGTCTCTGTCATCTTTGTTTCTTCCCTCAAGTTAACTTAACGCTTAATGAAATTAGCTTTTCTTTCATGAATCATAATTGAACAATGTGCACAGGTCTGGTCACTCTACAAGTCCATGGATATTTGATGCTTTATACAAAACGTATAAATTATAAATCAAGAATATTTAAGGTAAGCATTTTTTTATAAAGTAGGATGGCTATTAGTAAAACTTTCAGTTTAGACCGTAACAGTCTCTATTACTAACACCCAACTTTCACTCACCTGAAAGAAAGAGTATCATCTTATCTAATGTCCACATGAATTCTACAGATTTTGGATATTTTAGAATGGATGTTAAATAGCTTTTAGAATTTTTGAGATGGATATCAGATATCAACTCACTCCTTTATGAGCAATGAGCATTCTTAAGTTCTCAGTTAAAGTCCTTTTTTTTTTTTTTGCTAAATATGTTTCCTTGTAAGCATCTAAGTTAAGTCTGGTTTTTGAAAGATAGCAAAAGATTTTCTGAGAAAGACATGGTTTCCTGAATAGTTGCCTGATTAAGTAGTCTTTTAATAACAATTTAGGAATAAAATAAAAAACAGTGATCAATTACAAAAGACTTGTATGAGGTGGGAGCTGCCATACATTCATTCATTGGATTTTTTTTAGTTGTACAATAAGCAAATGATGTTGCAAAATTTCATGTAGTGCTCCACTAAATTACTAACCCATTTTACATGGCAGTCAGGATTAAATTCCAATGTGGACTTCACCATGTATATGAGAAGGTACAGAATGTCAAAGTTAGCAACATAAAAGGAAAATTAGATTCACATTGTTTCAAGAATAAGGTAAAAGAAAAAAATCACACTGTTAATAAGGAGGAGTCACCCAACTGCCTGCCAAGACACCACCTAAACTTTGGCAAACAAAGGGCCACACCTGAGTTAGAGGCCAGTAATTCCTCTGAGAGCATCACTTCTTCCCAAAGATTACCCACAATATTTTTTTTTTAAAATAAATGGACCAGCACATAGATATTTCTAATCAGTACTCAACATCAACTAAGTAAGTGCAAATAATCTACATTTCTGTTTTAATGGAAGAACATGGGTTATCATACTCCAAACCACCTGTACCAGATTTTAACAATATTGCTTTAAAAATTCATTTTAAACCTATTAATACAAATGGACTGCAACGTTAACAGAAAGTAGCTAAGGCAGAATTACTATCAACAGGAAGGGCGAACTCAAAACCTACTAATGTGTTCAAAAGACTATTTAAGAAAACTTTACAATTTAATTATTGGAAGATTATAGAACTGCTTCAGCGCTTCTGTACTGAGGAAGTTAGCTGTACGTGCACAGAGTAATAAATGAAACTGTTAATTTTCCTGTTTCCCTAGGGAGTAGCAGGAGAAGGGGTGGGGGTTATGCTATTTCTATTTCCAAACAGATGCTGATTTGTGTGTAGTAATAAATCCTGAATGTGTTGCTATTATCTCTACTTCAAACCATGCCCTTTTTTTTTTTTTTTTTTTTTTGTTAGGGCTTAAAAGACACACTGACGCTTGGGATAACTCACCATTCACGTTCTTAAAGATGTTCAGGATGGGGAGGATTTGACGGTAATAGGGCACCAGAGCCTCCCCCACCATCTCAGCCGACACCACCAGATGCTGGAGGATTTTGAGGGTGACGCAGATGACCTGTCGGTTTCGGAGGTTCAAAGCATCTGTGTAGTGGGAAAAAGAATAATCAGAAAGTAAAAATCATTCCTTTCCATAAAGCTCTAGCAAAGTTATCTCAGAGGCTATTTAAATTAAAATATATACTCTCTTGGGAATCACCAACAGAGTGAGCCGTGATTATCGCAGCTTTGAATGACACACAGGTCCTTTGTGTTGTATACAGGCTCTTGTTTGTGCATGTTTCTTCTCCCAACTTGTGCTGATCCTCACCTGCCCTAGAAAAGTCCCATTGCCTCACTGTGGAGGCTGGCCATGAAGGAGCAGCATGGAAGATGGCCCCGGCTGGTGTCTCTTCAGTTGAAGGGTCCCCTGAAGGCTGACAACCAGTAAATGTGGATGTAACAAACCCTTTCAGGAAACAATTGTGCTGTTCTTAAAATCATGGTCATGGAACAAATATTTCTGGGGGGAGAAGAGGGGTCTGGGTATTGAGTGTGTGAATAGGAATTGTAGGTTGTCTTAAAAACACCGAAAATATTCTTGGTAGAAGTGAACATAGTGTGAATTTAGATTCCAAGAAAGTTGTAAAAGAAAGCGGCAGCAGGAATGAAGGCAAGCAGGAAAAGAGAGGAGGACTCAGTGCTTCATTTTAGTTTTTCACCTTGGCTGCTCCCTCCGACCCAGGGACGGGATGTCAGGACTTGGGACACATGTGGACTGTGTCCATATAGCTACTCCACCAGGGCGTGACAAGCAGCATTTTTTAATGACAAGAAGTTTAAGAAGTAATCAACATGAAATAGCTAACACACCAACAGAAGACAAAATGGCTTAAAGAAAGTTCTGAAAGCACAGTGACAAGCAGTTACTGCAGAGACAGGGGAGAAGACAGGAAGCTGACCCCTTTGCTGGGCCTGGAGGGCACCATTTGCTCCCATGGGAGGTGTGGCGGACCCAGCATGAAACCAGGCTCTGGCACACTGATAACTGACCTTATGAATTCAGTGAACTCCCCCAAACTCTTTTGGTTTTAGTTTTCTTCTTCCTGTCACTTACTTTCTATGATGACTCAAAGTTCCAAGAATTAAATATAAGGGCTATTTTAGAGCATCTATGATAGAATGATAGGAAGTCAAAGTGGGGATTGATGAACTGTGATGATCTACACTACTACAAGAGAAAGTCAAAGGCTCTTATTTGTAAGATGTTCTACCCTCTAAAGAAAAGATTGACAATGACCTAAAATTATGTGCTATTTATGGAGGAATCAAAGGAACCAGGCTGTCAAAAGGGATGACACATTGTCATTACAGCCGTGAGGCAGTTTGACATGATTCTTCAAATCCAGCTGACATTCCCATAGCCTGGATTTTGCCAGCACCTCAAATTCAGGTTGTTATAAAGATGTTATACAGATAAACTGTCTCTTTTTCCTACATTTCATAGTGAAAATACAACAAGTTTCCCAGCCATTCCAGGTCAAACTGTTTCTCATCTTCACAAACCTTATGCTCAAAGTCTTACTGTTTTGATTTTGCAATATCTCCAAACCTCCTCCTCATCCCCATCCTGACCACCTCTCCCCTGGACCTCTCATCCTTATCCTTACTCTTCGGGATTGTCCATTCCCACCACCACTTCTATGATTTTAATTTTGGGAACTCCTCTGAGGAATCATATACTCCGAACAACCTTCCTTCTTCCCTTCTTCTCCTCCCTCCCGCTTCATTCTTCCCTGCATTCTTCCAGCCCATCTTAATGCCTTACTGCTGGGTTAACCTTCCTGGAGCATATATGATGCTCTCACTACCGGCTCTAAAAGCTCAGATTCCTCTACCACCACATTTCCTACAGAACCAGGTACAGACTAGCCAGGCACAAAGTTGGCAGTTAGGGTAAGGCTGACCCAAACATCTATCAAATGAAAATCCTATACAATATGGTATTACTAGTGGTTTCACAGCTACTTACTCTGGAATCACTAGGAAGTTTATAAAAATCAAATGTGGACAGTGTCATGCTTTCTAGCAGCAAAATGGGGACTGGGGGCTGAAAACACTCTGGCTATCTTGGCAACTTTCAGTGCTGTCAGACTACATTCTTGCTTGGTTTAGAAATAAACACAAAAGTAGCTTGAACTCAGGGAACCAACTTAAATATAATTTTGGAATTTGATTGCAGGATGGCTCATTACTCTAGTTTTTAGACACATGGCTGGCCTTAATATATATTCTGAGAAACAAGTAATAATAGAATACTCTAGTGTAAAAGCTATAATGATGACCCGGTCAGGAACAGGGCTTCAGAGAAGCATGGGAAGGAAAGTGGGGAAGAGGACAAGTGACCCACAGACAGTTGTGGGACCGCTCTTTCTGGTCTTATCCAATCTAAAAGTTGTTTCATCTTTTCAGGAAGCCATGGGTAACTGGACCCTGCCTAGTGACTGAGCTCAGTTTAGCACTGGGGGCCAGCGGGGAAGAGGTTCTGAGGGTTTAGGGTAGTGGATATTCTTTCAAAAATTCTATCAATGAAGCTTAACATGCTTGGGCTTCAGGAATGCACAGCTCTGCATGATGAGTGCTGAACAGATACTGAGCACCTCTGTGTGCCAGGAATTACACTGAGTACTTTAGATCAACGGAGCTAAGCTTATGCACTTACTCCATACTCTTCGAATATTTATTGATGGATTATGTACCAGGCACTGTTTTAGAATTGGAGATAGACAAGTGAACAAGAGAGATATGGTACTTATCCCCTGGGAGCTTATAATGTAGTTTGGAGAAGATATTGGACAAATAACATGTGCGATGAGTATTCGTAAGAACAGGGGATTTAAATGGCAAGTTCACGGGACAGCCTGTCTAGTCTCGACAGTAAGGGGAGTTTCCAGACACAAGGACAGACCCAAGGGATGAATAAGTGTTATGGAGGTGACAGTATTCATCAGAGGAGACATCATGTAGAGATTGTTCCCTTCTTGGACAATGAAGCCTCCTTTATCACAGGTCTACTCCAGCTCAGATGGTCAAAGTTCTAAAGTGACTGGGACCCAATCACCAGACAGCATGGAACGAGTTTCTGAATAGTTTGATCATTGTGTCTATGTTTTTCTTGGGATCATTTAGAAGTGGCAGAAAGACATATGTGGATTTGTGCAGACTTGTATAAAAGGAGAGTAAGGCTGTAGCACCTTTTCCCAAGCTAAAAGATCCCTAAGTACCATCCTGCCATAGAAATAAAGAGAATCTTAAGACGCCAGGTTTCTGCCTTTTCTTTCCACTCATTGCTTCCTCCCCATCATTACTTCTTTAAAAGGGCTCATAAGTGCATCCAACGAAATTTTTTATAAACTCCTTAGTGAGGAAGGATTGCACATTAAAACAGATCCACATGTTATGTGTTGTTGGCATTTTTCATATGTTAAACATGACTAAGTGTGTATAATTCTCATTTCCTTTTCTGTTTTCTTTTCTCACACCAAGCCTTTTTGTTGACATTATGAATCACAAGTAAAAACTAGTGAAGGTGTTAGAAGCGGTTGCCGTCTGGATGTGGGCACAGTCCATCTAGTGAGTGGCCGTCGTCTCCACTGGACACTGGCATCACAGCGTGTTTTGTTTGGAGCGGGTATGCATTCCGAAGCTCGCAATCGAATGCGCTATAGTGCGATCAGCTACTGAGAGGAGTTGTGCTGCAGAGAATACATGGATGAAAGAGCAACCTATTATATAAATGGACAAACTGTTATTAAAGTTTTGTTGATTAGTTTATGCTTAATACATATATCTAATTGATCACTTGGGAGTAAATTAATGCCATCTTTCACTATAGAGAGTGATACTCACTTTTAGGAAATAATTATTTCATTTCATTGCCATTGAATTAACACGGTTGTGATAAATGCTATTGAAAAGACAATGGCTGACAAGTAAAATGACTGGATGGTTACTCTTAATGACATCCAAGATGGGACCACGAGTCCTCCTAAATGACCAGGGAATGGCTAAAACCTCTTTGGTGACTGTGAAGTAAAGCTATTTCTGCACTATAAAGGCCCCTTAATGTCTTCCAAGAGGGATTTTTTCATATTGCCCATTTCCGCTTCAGTGCCTCTATTTTTCTTCCTCATTCTTGGAGAATTAAGATATACCATTAAGTTGGAAGTCTTTTTTAATTCTTATGGTCCCTGTGGAATTAAATAAAAAAGAATTTTTTTAAACAAAGTTCTTTTCTTTTGAAAGAGTATGTTAACAGACATAAAGAGAATATGCTTCTATAGCTTGAAAGAGAAGAAATGTGTTTCTTCTTGTGTTGATGGGCCTGAAAGCTATTGTCAAGACTTAAGGAGGACTTTGAACTCAAGATTTGAGGTTTTGAAAAGGGTCTAACATGAGAAATCTATTGACATTATAGATCAACCAGTGGAAACTTTCTATTCAGAAAATTGGATTTCTATTGTACTGCTTATTGCCTTCAAGTATAATCAACAAGATAGAGCTTTCAGATATATAGAAATTGCTGAAGAATAAGGAAAATAATTTAAAGTCAAAATGGTAAAACTTATTCATCTTAGATGGTTATACTTTACATGTATGATTTTCTCAAGCATAAAATCCATTATTGGTATGATTTTTGCAAAGTGAGAATATTTTCTACTATTTGAAATGATTTGTTATTGTGGCCTCAGGAAAAAAGGAAACATTTTGACTTCTTTGAAAACCAGAAACACCAATCAACTTGCAAAAGCCCACAATAAATTCTAAAAAATAATTTTGCTGTATGTTAAAAGCCTTGATATACAAAAATAACTACCAGAAATTAATAAAAGATTGAATCTTCTCATTAAAAACGAGCAAAAGATATGAACAGATTATATGCAAATTAATAAATACAAGTGAATATTTATTCTTCCAGAATGCTCATCTTCATTGGTAATCAAATGAAATAAAATACATTAGTTTATAAATTTAGATAGTATATTAAAAGTTTCTGAAAATTTAATGCTTAGTGTGGTAACAAAATTGTGAAAAGAAGGACTCTTGTGGGCTCATATTATAAATCATCATAACCTTTCTATAGTGATATGAATATAACACTTGATCCAGTAATTTTACATGTGGTCATTTATTTTAAAGAAGTACAACATTGTTCAGAAAGTTATAGGAAGAATTATTTGTAATTAGAAACAGCCCAAATATTTCAGAATAGTAAAAGACTTAAGTAAAATCCAGTATATCCAACAATGGAAAATATAAAATTCTTAAAGTCACTTAAAAGAAAAATATTTTAAAAATAGAAAAATGTAAGATAAAGGAGAGCAAAAAGTATATTGTAGCACATATTTTCACTATTATCTCATCTTTAGACAGAAAAGAAACAGAGAAAATACTGGAAAGTATGTCTCAGTTGCTAAAAGTAGAGATTATCTTTTCCAGAGGTCTGTATAGACACAGGATTTTATTCCATTAAAAATATACTTTTCTAGTACTTTTTTAAAAAGTGTTACCAATAGATTTTGAGTATTTTCTCAAAACATTTTTTCTCACAATTTTAAACTTATGTGTTTTAATGTAGCAGAGTTCAAGCCTTTTCTCTTTCAATATTTTACTGCTAATTCTGAACCATCTATATTTTGAGAAAAAAATTAAAAGAATCTGATTAGATTAAAACTCGGCACACTGATACAAATTTCAATAAATTTAGGACTGTTTTGGCACAATATTTCTTACTCACTACTGACTTTTTTCATTAAGAATGTGTATCTCTTTGATTTTATGTGTCTTTAATTAAAGCTTCTCAGAAAATATTCATAGTATTTTACATGTAGTTTCTGTATAATTCATTTTATTGTTTCCCCAAAGGAATTTCATATTTTGTTATACATTTTATATGATCACTAAATTCCAATATGCTTTCTAAAAATTATTGATAATACATGAAACATATGTAACTTTTATTTGTAATTTTAATTTACTTGTTCTTCCTTTACTAGGTCTAATTACTCTTGAGTGAATTAAGTTGTGTTCTATAAGTAATTATATTGTCAAACACATTGCTAAATTGATTTTTTATTTCTAATGGTTATTTTTGGTCATATGACTGAGATCAAAATTTCTAAAAGAAAACACTTCTATAATGCTGAGAGGAGATATCTTGTTTTTGAATAATTCCTACTTGTTTTGATACCTTAAATGATTTGTTTTTACTTTATTATAAAATTGATACATCATATAAATGTCATTTAACCATTTTTAAATGTATAATTCCATGGAATTTTTATACTCAAAATATTAGGCAATTATCACTACTGTCTGTTTCCAAAACCTTTCTAGGACCCAAGACAGAAACTTTATATGCATTAAGCAAAAATTCCCTATATAAATGCTACCTCTCCAGCCTCTGATAAACCATAAATCTACTTTCTTCTTCTATTATTTTGCCTATTTTAATTGTCTAAACATATTTTAAGTTTTTTTATGAAGTTAAAATATGTTATGTGTTTAATATTGCATGACCCAATTTATTAATTAAATTAGACTGAAAGGGATATAAACTTTGTTAGTTGGGGAACATTAGTCATACAACTGACTAATTTGAAGAACAGAATGAATTCACAATATGCTTTTGATCTAAATTTAGTTTTTAAAAATTACAGAAATGTCTTCTTTCAACACAGAATATTGCTAAACAAATATGAGGTGATCAGCTGGGGTTGGAGCTTAAGCAACTATTCTTAAGGAATACGTCATAGTGATGGTGCTAGGTTTTCATAGTGATGGTGCTAGGTTTTCTGGAATCTTCTGAAAAACCAAGCAACATTCTGCAGTAGTGTTACTACTAGAACTCGGCCCTTGTGAGGAAGGATGAGGATTCCCAGCATAAGGATGTAGCCTGGAGGACCAAAGCTTCGCCATAGTCAGGTCAGAGACTGATGATGATGGTTATAAGGAAGAGAACTAAAATGACAATGATGACACTGAGAGTGGAATGTGTTTGCTCAGTCAGTCACTGAAATAAGCCAAATATTTGTTGCTATTCTTGTCCCAATTTTAGAAACTGAACCTTAAAGCAGGTAATTTATCTGAAAGTTAATATGTGGTAGCGTTAGAATTTTGACCAGGCAGTCTAACTTCAGAGGCTTTGCTTAACAATCACACTATATGGGAATAGTGACAGAATTTATTTGAGAATGGGAGCAGGATAGACAATACATGGTGAATTAAGTCTGAAAATGCAATATTTGCATGCTCTTTCTCATATTCTATGGTGCCTTTCTGGCATGGGCAGATAAAATCTCTGTCCCCATCACTTTTGTCTTGGATCTCTCTGATTCCTTTGCCTGGTTCTTATGTGGCAAGACATGATTTTGGTGGTCCAGAGGGCATCTTTCTTCTGGCACGTGACTGGGTAACTTGTTCACAGGCTGACTAATTTCTGCCTTGGATTGCCATCAGCTTGCAAATACTAACAGGTTATTTTTGTACAATATTCTGACTTTCATTAATGGATAATTGAAGATGGCAAGGTAATGGACAGATTAAGTGTGAGAAAAATGGATGGAGAGAAGGGGAAAGAGAACAGAAAACACCAGAGAGTTGGATTTTACAGCTAGATTTTACACCTGACCATGATCATTATGATCATTCCTACTGACACATTTATCATCATTAAGAACTGGCTGATCACCTGACCTAGGCAATTCTGTGTAACCTGGCTCAGTGATCACAACTCCCTGAAGAATGCATCAATTCCCTAATTTTGAAGATGAGGACTCATCTTCCAAGCCCAAGATGATGGGCTAATTTGCACAAAATGATAGATTCAGAACCAGAACCTAGAGCCAGGTTCACAGCCTTTCCAATATCCACACTATTCTCAAAAACAACAGAGAATCAGTATATTAAGATAATGCTGGTCTTCAGCAGTAGCTACTAAAGGTTCACAAGATGGAGGTGACTTCTCAGAAAATGAATGCTTTAATATAAAAGATTCCAGATTCCATGTCCTTCAATAGCTATGGATTCTCTTTGGGGAATTAATATTGGTCAGTACAGGCTAAGATTGCTGTAGCAATAGATTAACTGGCTTCATATAGAAAGCTTCTCATTCATTATAGATGTCCAATTCAGGTAAATACTGGTTGAAGCGAGGAAGATTTAGAAGGTTGTGAACTGGCTTTGAAATGCTGTTTGAAAGGAGATCACATCTCTTTAATTCACATTGAGTTAGTTCCAGGATTGCACATAACTGAGAAATGCTGGGTAGTAGACAAAGGTTTGGTGTGCAGTAAACGTCTCTGCCCTAGAAGTCATGCATTTGGGGGAAGCCAACTCTTCTCCTTTCCCTCTTAACCTCTACTAAGGTTAGGTTACATGATCTAGGTCAATTTAAGTCAGAGTGTCCATCTCCCGGACCACACTTCAAAGCTGGGCATGTGCTCCTACATAGAAATTATAGTGAAAATTTGCCTTGTCCTTTTCCTGGAAAGTCAGGGATAATCACACTTGCTTTTCCTACAGTTATAAATAAGTGTCTAGTCCCAGGATCTACAGGGAGCACTGTGAGATCAAGCAGTGAGCCAGCTTTAAGATGACTTTGCATAAAACAGAGCAGAGTATCGCAATGGTGAGTTACTAGGTTCAACCAGGCCTGAAATGAAACCCATTTCTGGACTGGTCAGTCATGTGAATTATAAAACCAACATGACTTTTTATGACAATCTGAGTCCATTTTCTTTTTGTATCTGGTAACCCAGATAATTTCAATTGATGTACCATTTTTGCATATTTTCAGAACAAATTATATTTTTTTCTTCTTAATTTAAAAATTACTTTTCTCACAGTTATTGTCACTTTTAAAATAATGTATCTGAGAAATTTCGAGATATGTGAAATTTTTAGATCATTAATAAAGGATAGTGGATTTCAATTATACTTGCTCTTTTCTAATTAAATGAATTCTCCACATGATTTTTGTATTGTGGTTTAGATTCTCACATTTTTATTCTTTCTTGGTGTATTTTTTTTCCCATTGGGTGTTCTTTAACAAGAATACTCTGCTTTAAAAATGTTATTGTTCAAGTTTTTTCAGCTGTGTCTGTGCATGTGTGTCCTTTATGGCTGGGTGACCACAACTCATTAGAGCTCTTCTAATGAGGGCACTGTCTTATGTCCAATTTATTTGTAGAGCAGGGATATTTCTGTAATCCTTTAGCAGCCAGGGTCACTCGCCTCTTCGCAGACCATCTCATAATTGTATGTTACTGCTTATAAGCAGAAAGCAGCACATGAGAGAATTTGATGAATAAACACAAATTTACTCTCAGTACTTAAACAATTTCTCCAATAAATGGACAGCATTTTAACATTATATTCCTTATTTACTGCTCCATATAAGAGACTCTTTCAAGATAGTTTTTCTTATTTAATAGTCATTATAGTGGCAAGTCCAAATGGTCACTTCATGCTTTTGATTATAACACACAATTTTCAGAATAAATGGCAGGTATGTAACTGATTACATTAATTTTGAAATATTTTGATGCATCTGTTGTGTGCAGGCCTGCACATTAGATGCTGTGAGAATAGATTACTTTCTAATGTTACAGTCTAAATGGCATGAGCGAGGAAGACATAAAATTATATGGGAGGACAGATGGTGGAGGGGAGAACACAGGAGTCTAGGGGAGGAATGGGGGAGAATCAAAAGAGACACCATAGGAGCATTCCTATCGGAGTACGGCTTTGACGTTCCCTTAAACCTTTAGTCATTTAGGATGTGAACATCCCATCCCCAAAACAGAGCAAAGAAATATAATTAGAAAAGTACAAGACAATCACTTTAGCTGAAGCACAAGGTATTAAAAAGGAACAGTAAATATTAAGTTAAAAACATAATTTGCAGCCAGATATTTAACAAAAATGCATCAATGTCACGCCGAAGGATTTAAAGCAGGTTGAAAATGGAGGGAAGTCTTCTTGAAGATGGATGTGTAGCAGGTAAGATTTGTGAGTTGAAAGCTTGTTACCTAAGAGCTGGGTGTATTGCCTGGGAAGAAGAAAGTACACTGTTAGACTGGGTTGAGGTGTCAGGGTGTCAGAGGGTTGGAAGAACAGGTAGGACACAAGTGGGCAGAATCGGAAGTCAGAGATCCACAGAGAAGGTAAACTAAAAATCATCTAAGGAACACAGACATACACAGACACATCACACACACACACACACACACACACACACACACACACACACACACACACACACACACACACACACACACACACACACACACACACACACACACACACACAAAGAGGCTTCCAGTGAAGCCAGATGATGAGCAGAAGCTGGAGGATGAAATAGCTGAAGTTAAAAGAACTTTGACTGCTATCACCTCAAGAGAGGAAAGTTTGGAATTTGTGTTTAAAAGATTAACTTTCAGAATTAGATCCAACAACTTTAAAAGAATATACCAGTACCCAGAGGTACTCAAGCATATGACCTATAATGTCCATGTTAACATTGCACTTCCTGGCTCCCTTGAGGTTGGATGGGACCTGGACCCGATGTGGTCAATGAGCAGAGTAGTGAATGAAAGTGCAATGTGTCACTTCCAGGGCAGGGCATTTCATCACCAGAGAGGGACCCCCCTGAGTTCCTAGTTCCTGGTGTTCTGACCAGCAATTCCTGTGAGCTTGGACTTTTAAGCCACTGCAATGAACACAGCCAACTGGTAATAAAAATGTAGCACATGCAAAACAGATCTTTAAGTCATTTATTATTTTAGGTTTTTGTGTTTTGTTAACTGGCTGTTAGTTCAGCTTTGATTGACAAGATTCCTTTAGTATGTTAAGAAAATTATCTTCTATTCTTATATTTTATCAAATGCTTTTTACCACATTTGAGATGTTTTTACAATTTTTACCTTTTAATACCCTAAATCTATGTGTCTTATGTTAAGTCAATCTTATAGTCCTGAAATATAACCAACTTTGTTGTGAGGTATTATGATTTTTATATATTGATAGATTCGTCTGCTAATAATTTTGTTTACAAAATTTCATTGCTATTCCTGAGTGATATTGTCCTGGAAGTTTCCTTTTGGTAGTGCCTTGTAAGATCTTCATTGGTATCAATATTTATCTATTCTGGCCTCATAAAGTGAGTTAGAGCTTTATTCTCTGTTTTTATTGTTAGAGAAAATCTATGAAGTGTTTATTGTTATTAATTTGGTGTTTGATACAACAAGCCAGGGAGGTTTGTGAGACTTGAGCTATCACTGTGTGGGAAAATTTTATTGCTGGCTTAATTTCTTCTTTGGTTAAATAACTGAATTTCAACTTATTTGATATTTTACGTGCGTCACTTTTGGTAAGTAATAGTTTCTAAAAATTTGACCATTTCCTTGAAATTTCAAAGTTTGGGGAATAAAGTTATTTATAGTATCCCGATATTTTCAATGTTGTGGGGCCTCTCTAGTGCAACCTCTCTAGTGCGACATGCTTAGTTTCATTCCTGATATTGATGCTTCATGCTGCTTCTCATCTTCTCTTTGTTTTACTGAACGTTCACCAACTTCATTAGTCATTGCAAGGAGCCAATCAACATTTGTTTTTGATTCTCTCAAGTGCCTGTCTGTTTTCTGTTGTTATTTTACTATGATTTTTATCCTGACAACGATTATACTTTTGACTTTTATTATTGTTCTTTAGGTCACTCACTGAGATGGAGACTTAATTTTTTTTCTTTCCTGAAAACAAAGTTAAGGGGACACATTTTCTTCTAAATACTATTTTACCATTTCATGTGTAGTAAATATTTTTGCAAGTTTTTAACATGAGAGTTTTATGTAATCTTTACATTATTATGCAGTTAAGCTAATTTACAATTTCATTATAATTGCTTATCTGATACATGGAAAAGAAGTATGTGTCTTAATGTCAAAACATGTGAAAATGTTTTACTTATTTCTTTAAATGTTGATTCTTAGCATAAATTGCATTTTGATTCCCTGAAGTGCTTGGCATTATTTCAATGCTTTGGTATTGTTGAGACTTGTATGATGACCCTGAATATGGTTTGTTTTGTAAATGTATCCTGTATACATTTGCAGTGGTAGATGCAGAATTTATTTTCTATGCAGAGTTTATTTTTTATAAAGAATAGAGGAAACTCGGGAGGTCCAGATGGGGTTCGAATCCTTACTCCAGCATTTGGTAACTGTGGGACATGGCCATTTCACAGGTTTCAGTTTTGTCACCTGTGAAACGATGATTAGAGTAGCTGCTTCGAGGACTTTTATGAGAATGAAGTGACGTGATCACAGAAAATCTTTCAAGAAATATCAGTTGTAGTGGTTTTCTTGTAATGGGATTTTCACATAGATCTCTCAGTTTTAACCCAATAAATTATGAAACATTAAACAATATGTAAATTTTTGAATAATATTATCAATGCATTTGACAGAACAAATATATCTAACATCTATATCACAGATATTTTCTTTTTATTCACCAAATGAAGCAATATGAAAATAAAAGTAACACACATGTAACCCAAGAAGTTACAGAAGCAAAACAACCCCCGAAATACTAAAAAAAAATCTACTGCATATATATATATATATATATATGTACATATATATACATATGTAGATATATAGAGACACATATCTACACAGGGACATATAGATATACATAACCATACACTTAAAGAGAAATAATGTAAAGCTTTTAAAAAACAATACAAAACAAAATACAGACATGTCTGGATGACTTAATAAGTGAGAGATAAAATG
Source organism: Solenodon paradoxus (assembly GCA_004363575.1). NCBI lineage: Eukaryota > Metazoa > Chordata > Mammalia > Eulipotyphla > Solenodontidae > Solenodon > Solenodon paradoxus. The sequence continues at coordinate 106,475 of RJWH01000943.1, forward strand.
GAAATCAGAACATTATTCTTCCTTTATCCATGAGACAACAATGTCACACCATACTTGTCAGGTCCCACAGTGATAGAGGGCTTGAAGGATTTGAAGCTGGGCAGTGAGACTCTATAATCATGTTCCACTGGAGTACTACCCCACTGGTCTACATGCAGGTTAAAAAAGTTGTCAAGTGAGTAAAGAGAAGATTCACAGTTACTGAATGATTGAAGAAAGGGTGCAACAAGGGGGGAAAAATGGATAAGAAACAGTCACATCCTATTAACCTTAATCCATAACAGAGAGTAAAGAGAATAAACGTAATTTATTTATCAAAGAAGAAAAAATATCATTAAAAAGGAGCAATGAGAATGAAGGAAATTTAAGATAATTATTGAAGTATTCAGAGTTTTGGAAGGTAAAGTCAAGGGGAGGTCCCAGAAAAGAGAAGTAAGAGACTGTCAGGAAATGTGAGCAAAGGGTGGAGAAATTTGAGAATCACCTGAGCTGCCATGTAGTGTCAGCAGGAATTGCCTACAGAAAAGTAAGAGAAAATGGAAGGAGAACATTATTAAAGGAATAATACATGAAAAGTGTCTAGTGCTGGAAGACATATGTCTCTAAATTGAAATTCCCCAGGATAATGAATGAAAACAGCCACATTAAAGACCAGCAACATGAAATTTCACATCACCAGGGACAGAAGTTCTAGAAAGCTTTCAGAGAGTGGGAAATGGGCTGCAGGAAAATGACTGAAACTCAAATACTGTCAAAATTTTCAAAGCAATGAAAGAACTGGGGAAGTCATGGAGACAGGACTTCAAAATTCTGAATGAAAAGAAATTTCAATGTGGCCAAATTAATAATAGAATGCTGTTTTAGGCTTTTTCAGAGAAGGACTCAAAATATACTTTAAGTGTCCTTGAAGGAAACTAATGGGAGATGTGCACTATGAAAATAGGCAAAGCAAGACAAATAGCAAAACAATCAGATGAAATATAAAGAAGTAGAAAGGAGAAGTGTGGGGTCACTTAGTTGAGACTGGAGCAGAAAGATGGAGGGTACGAGGGTGAAGGTCTCCAGAAATGGAAAAATCGGTGGAGTGGTGTCTGATGTTCTGAATATCTGGAAAATCAGACTTCATTTGCTAGACCTTAAAATATTAAAAAACATAGCAAGTATACACAAATCAAGCAAACAAAACCAGAGGCAATGATCAATGCTAAGAAAACCATTGCATAAGCAAACAAATGTAACCAGAGTGGACGTGTGACTTGCAATGAGCAGCACTTATATGCCTTAACCACCCTTGTGATATACATATTAAAGGAAGGTAAGAAGTGAGAAGGTGAGTTTGTGGAAGCACTAAATTATTTCCATTACTCTGGGACTAGCAGTCCCCTCAAGTCCACATGATTGCTGACAAACTCTCAGAGTTCCCAAACCAAGACCCTTTGCTTGTGATTAGTGGTGACACCCCCCATTTATTTGTGGTCATTACAGACTATTTGTTTTTCCTTTTGTCATTTTATTTAAAGAAATTTTATGTGCTTTTTTGGCTTTTTTCACTTAAGCTTTTGCCTTACCAACAGTGTTTCCTTTGTCTTTTGATTTTCTTTTTGTCATCTTACTAATTTTTTCAAATTTTACATGATTTTTTGGTTACTTTTTTGGTCTTGCCTTATTGACAGTCTTTCCATATTCGCTCTAGCACTTCATCCTAAAATGCTGATCACCTAATTCATCAATAGCTGCTTCTAAAGCATAAAAATGTAAAGTTTTATTTCTCTGCTTATTCACATCATGAATGAAGATGGATCTGTTGCTTCCCTAAATATGAGGAAAAAAAATGATGATGATCTCTTTCCTCCCCAGCCACCTTGCCCTGGGTCTTGTGGGAGGGTTTAGGGCATTCAAACATCATCAGGACCCTGGTCACCCTCATTTTGACTCCTCACAGCACTGCTGGCTGGAGGCTCTGAGAAATGCAGCCTCTCAGATCCACTTCACATCAGCTTTACAGATCTGCATCTTGCCAATTTCAGAAGATGGCTCACGTGCCCACTGAGGTTTGGGAGAGTAGGCGCTCCATATTGGGGTGGGGAAGACAGTAGGGCTTAGAGGTGAAGGTCAGACAGGCCTGTCATCCTCTTTCTTGTCTTTCAGTCAAGAGGTTTACTCTCCTTGTAAAGACAAAAAGATCAGCATGGCTGCAGCAGCTGGCTTGTTTTTAACATGTGATGTCATGATTTTCAAAAAGGGTTTTTAGAGCGAATATTCTTACCAACAGAAATCCATCCTCTTTACACATTTGAAACATTTTTACATTAAGTTCTACATTGCTAAAATTAAAATAACCACCTCTGCTTTCTTATTTTACTATTTCTCCCAATCTATCCTTATCTTAAGGCTGTTTAAGTATTATTTTGTTTTCTATAGAGATGGTTTATATTTCTATTTTTTTAAGGAAAGGAGCAGGCAGGAATGTAGGAGAGTAGGCTGGCAGGAGAGAGGAGGGAGAGACATTTATTTAATTATTTTTTATTTAGTTGTTCATCTTGATTTTGTCCCAGATTTTGTCTGTCACAAAATAAAACTTAATTTTCATAGCTGACTTGTTTGAGTTCATATTTTTCACCTTACCGTATACTTTTGACTCAGTACTTCCTTGCCTACTTTTTACTTTCTCCATTAATTTTGAAGGCTTCTACCCAATTTCTCTGGATTTTTAGAGGCAATACTGCAAAATTATTAATATTATTACATGTGGTGCTGAGACTCCTTTGTTTCAATGATTCAAGCATAATTGTAGATTTAGTGGCTTGTTACATCAACTGCTTTTGCAATATGACATCCCCATTTGGGGTTCTTACCTTTGCTCTCCTAAGAATTGGAGTAAATCCTCAGTGACCTTTGTGAGACAGGCAGGCAGGCACATCACTCACGCAGCCCAGTCTCACTCATGACCTGGGATCTATACAGCTAAGGCGTTTCGTCTCCATTTCTCTAAGACCCATTCTACTATTGTCTGGCATTTACTGTTGCAAACAGTCTTAGCTCCAGGTATATTCATTTCTCTTTGCGTAGCTTTTCCACCCCCTCCATCCAGATGATACTTCATCTTGATTTTAAACTTCTGGACAAATTGTGCCAAGATATGGGTCTCTCCTCACTGAATTGTTTTAGACACGGTTACATGAAAATAAGGACTATTTTTCATCTCAGAAAATCTCTCTCAAATCTCACTACTGCCTGTTCCCATTGTCTCGAGCTCCAGTTTGCATTCTGTGTCTTCCATTTTCCACTCTTCCTTCACCTTCCTTTTATACACTTGTCTTTTCTGAGGGTGACTCTGACAGTCGGGGGTCTACATTTCCAATATGATGCTGTGCAATTGATTCTTTTCCAGGCCTCTGTGGAGATGTTCACTCAATAACAGCATTTCAGTTTCCCTTGTCTTGTTCAGCACCAGTTCATTTTCATTTGAGTCTTGTCTCCTTTGGTGAATTTCTGTTTCTATTTCATGGGGCCACGTCTTCCTGGATCCCAAGGATTCAAACACAGCTCTTTAGTTTCTCCTGGATCCATTCTAAAAGAGGTTGAGGTATCCTTTTCCTCGGATTGTTCCAATAATTTCCACTCATGTGTGCAGCATTTTTTGGAATGTCCCTGTGTGGATGTGTTACTGTTTTTGTTCTTGCTTTTATTGAGCAGAAATATTCCCAAGCCCAGCGTTTGTGCAATCTCGGTGCTTCTCTGTCCTCCTGGCCACTGTTGGAATCCTTTTCTGAGTTCAATATGCAAAACTATAAGCTCCTCCTAGTATTACTTTGTTAGACTTTCATGAATGGATGTTATCATTAAGTGGGTGGAGAAAAAAGAAATCTACAGTCCCATTTCTGGTTCCTCTAATCTCATCCTTGCCCACAAAGTTTTGCTGTCATTCTCAAAAATCTATACTCTCAGCATCTGATGACTTTATACAGATTTTCTTGGAGTTTCTGACCCAGAATAACTTGGGAGGTGGACATGAGAAAGCGGGAGAGAAAGGGGCGTACCAGTGACTGTTTCACACAGCGACATGGATGGAATAAGGTACTGAACACACACTATTCAGGTTATTACAGAACCTGGTTCTGAACCAAGGAGAGAAAGAGAAGTGTCTTCTTACCTCTTTTCATATTGGACACCCCAGAGCTACTGAATGTGTTATTTCTCCCTCCAGTTTTATCAGCCTTCAGATTAGTTGAAAACAAACCCGATCAACAAACCCAATGCAGAAATAGACAGACAATCTTCATTCTCTGTCTTGTGGGAAATTTAGATATTTTACTTTGCCTTCCCAGATAGACGAGAAAAGCTGCTCAAGAATTGCTATCTGGTGATGGTGAGGTTAATTTTTGCCCCTGGAGAGAGTCAAACTTGTACTAATAGTGTAGTTTGAAAATAAGGTACAAACAACTATCATATGTTGTGTCAATTATATGCACCAGCCTGCTTCTGGATCAATTAAGCTCATTCCAGAATTCCACCGGAAAGATGGGGTTCACGCACATGATGTGTTTCCCGCTGTGCTGGAGCTGCACGAGACAGTACAGCTCATCAGTATTCTTTGCTGAGAAAAGTTTGGCTTTGACTGACATAGGCAGATTGGGCAGAAACAACCGGGTGAGATTCAGGATCAGGATGCAGTAGCAGAAACCCTGGAGGGAAAGCCAGGATATCCACAAAGACACATTTTCATTGTTTCCAGATCCCTCAGTTATCAATTTCAGATACAGTTAATTTCCCTGACAAATCATGTTTACAGAGTTCTTAATACATTTCCTCTCATCAGCAAATGACCTCTAATGTGTGCGTATTGCAAATTTTGTCCTTAGAACACATCATACCTCTCTTAACTCTCTTAAGTATCTTCAAAATACACATTCAAAACATTGAAAACCAATTCACCTTGGCTTGCCATGCTCTGAGGTGGAATGTTTTAATTATTAACAGGGTAAATTCTGCTCATCAGTGTTTGCAGTGGGGATGTGGGAGAGAACCCCGATTGGGTAGTGGTCCCAGGAGAACATTATTCTAATGAAAACAACAGCCTTCTGGGTATTGCTGCTATTCTGAAGGCACAGGAGGAAAAGGATCATAAACTCTCAAGATAGTTTCTGGGAAGAATGTTCTGGTACCTTTTGTTTATCTATAAAATGAGCACATCATTCTTTAGAAAGGTAGCATTTCAACACGAACTTAGCATATTCAAAAACAGACCTGCTAGGGAGAATAAATCACACTTGGAGTAGGTTTTAATATGTATCAGTGATACATATCCTTCCTGGAGGCCTTTAAAGATCATCCCTTCACTCACTGATGCTTCAGGGAAGGAAAATGCTTTCTCAGAAAGTCCTTCTGAAGACTTCCTTCCCTGCTGGCTTCCACAGAAGGCAGCACTTCCTTCCCCTTGCTCCATGCTCTGTGTCTTGGTGAAGCTTTGGACTGGTGGCTACAGGTCACTGACAGAAATCTCAAAGATGGGAGCAAAATTTCACATTGACCCATTTAAGCAGTGATCATAGAAATGTCCAAAATAGAGAATTCTAATGATACTAATTCAAATCAATCAAAAGGTGACCTTGGATAAGATGAAATAATCCAAACTGTGGAAAATGACCAATATTGAACAATATTGTTTAACTCACCTTATGGGGCTTCAGAAATGCTGCATTTTTTTTTTTTCACAACTTGAAAGTATGGCAACCAACACCATTTTCCCAATAATAAATGCTCACTTTGTATCTCTGCAAGACAATCTGGTGATTTTCTTACTATCGCTAACTTTTTCATTATGATGTGCCTGTCATGATGGCTTGTGGTCAGTGATCTTTGACATGACTACTGCTAATAGTGTCAGGGCGCCATGACCAGAGTCCATGTGGGATGGCAAACGTCATCGATAATTGTTGTGCTCTGACTGCTCCACTGACCTGCTGGACCTGCATCTGTCTCCCTCTTCTCAAGTCTCACTGTTCCCTAAGACACAGCAACAGTGAAAATTTGGCTAATTAATAACATTGCAATAGCCTCCAAATATTCAAGTCAAGGGGAGAGATGCATATTTCTCATTTTAAATCAAAAGCTAGAAAAGATGAAAGTTAGTGAGGAAAGCCTATTGAAAACCAAGACAGGCTCAATACTAGGCCTCTTCCATCAAACCATCACATTGTGAAAGCAGAATAGGAGTTCTCAAGGGAAATTAAAAGTGCGACTAGTGAACACACGAATGATAAGAAAGTAACAGCTAATATGGAGGAAGTCACTGATACAGAGGAAGTTTGAATGATCTGGATAGAAGACCAGACCAGGCATACATTCCCTAAGCAAATCCTAATCCAGAACAAAGGCCTAAGTCTCTTTAGTTCTCTAAAGGCCTAGAGAATGGAGGAAGTCACAGAAGAAAAGTCTGAAGTTAGCAGAGGTTGGCTCATGAGGTCAAAAAAGCCAACTCCATGACATAAAAGTGTAAAGTGAAGTACCGAGTGCTGATGTGGGAGCTGGATCCAGTAACCTGGAAGATCTAGCTGAGAACTAATGAAAGTGACTACACTAAACAGCAGATCTTCACTTTACGTGAAACAGCCTTGTATTTGAAGATGCCACCAGCCAACACTTTCACAGATAGAGAGAAGTCAATGCCTAGCTTCAAAGCTTCACAGGACGGCTGGCTCTCTTGTTACGGACAGAGGGGCTTTAAGTTGAAGTCAATGCTCATTTGCAAAGAAAGCTTTTTTTTAATTTTTAAATATTTTATTGCAGTAACTTTGTTTTATAAAATCAAATAAACTCATATGTGTAGGTTTCCCATATGTGTAGCTTCCCCATTTGTCAGATATATGTCAACATACCCTGCCCTCCAACAAATCACCAAATATTCTCACCATTGTCCAGTGGGCACTGCCACTGCTTTCCAAGACCACCCCTGTCCCATTCCCTGGTGGTAAACTCAGTTCTATTACAAGTGTTCAAGGGTTGGTTTTATTTCATCTGTTCCTTTTGTTCTGAATAGTCACATTCCACCTGTGAGTGAGGTCATCTGGTATCTATCTTTCTTCTTTTGACTTATTTAATTTAGCATCATCCCGTCTAGTTCCATCCATGTTGATTTAAATGACGGGATTTTATCTCTTCTAAAGGCTGTGTAGTGTTCCATTGTCTATATGGACAGCATCTTCTTGATCCATTCATCTGATGTTGGGCACTTAGTTTCCAGTTCTTAGAGATTGTGAATAGGGCTGCAATCAACGTGTGTAAATGTCTGCAAATTAGTGATTTTGTAGCTTTTGGGTAAACACCCAGAAGTGGGATGACAGGATCATATGGAATTTCCATATTCAACTTTTTGATGAATCTCTATACTGTTCCATAGAGTTTGTACCAATTTGCACTGCCACCAAAGTGTAGCAGTGTTTCCTTTTCTCCACATCTTCACCAACATTTGTTGCTTTCAGATTTTTGGATAACAGCCAATCTGTCAGGTATAAGGTGATCAATCATTGTTGTTTTGCTTTGCATTTCCCTGAGAGCCAGTGAGTAGAAACATCTTTTTGGCCCTCTGCGGAACTTCTTTGGAAAAAACATCTCTGCAATTTCTCTTCTCATTTTTTTTATTGGATTGTCCTTTTTCTGTTACTGAGTTTTATGAGTTCCTTGTATATTTTATATACTAAGCCTTTTTCAGAAATATGGAATGCAAATATCTTCTCTCAGTTAGTAGGTTGTCTTTTTGTTTTGATGATGTTTTCTTTCACTGTGAAGAAGCATTTTAGTTTGATGTAGTCCTAATTGCTTATTTTTGTTTTTTGTTTCTCTTGATGTTGCAGTTGAGACCCCAAAGATCTCTCTAAGGTAATTCCATGGACCGTCTTTATTACGTTATCTTCCAAGAATTTTATGATTTCTGATCTGATGGCCAAGTCGCTAATACACTTTGAGTTAATTTTTGTGAATGATACTATAGAGTGGTCTAGCTTCATTGTTTTGAATATAGGCTGTACAGTTATCCCAATATCATTTATTTAAAGGCTTCCTTTCTCCAGCGAATGCTTTTGGCTCCTTTTGAAACAAGGAACTAGAGAAACTTCATTTTTTGCTGGGCTATTCTTGTAACCACTTATGTTTAGGGTGTGTCCTCTGCTTATGTAACCACTTACAAAAACAACACTAGGTTATAAATACCCTGCACTATTTGGGTTCAGGGCTGCTCTATTTGGGTTGATGTTTTCCCCCTTTCAGTTGCTGCCTAATAAACCCCTCCTAAATTCTCTTTGACTCTGGTATGTCTCTCTGATCTGGTTGGATACTTTGGAACACTGTCGAAAATTAACTGACTGATGAGAGTAGGTCAGTTTCTGGTGATTCAGTTCTATTTCACTGATCTGTGCCTCTGTTACTATTCCAGTTCCATACTATTTTGATCACTATTTCTTTGTAGTATGTCTGGGAGTGTAATCCCTCTGGATTCATTCTTTTTTATTTTTTTTTATAATTTATTTGGCCATTTGGGGTCTTTTGTGGATCTATACAAATTTTTAAGATTTTTCATTCTATTTCCTTGAAATAACCCCATGGGGTTTTCATGGAGATTGCATTAACTCTTATATTGCTTTAGGTAAAATGACCATTCCAATAATGTTAATTCTTCCCAGCCATGAGCAGGGGCTGTCTTTCCATCTCTTTGTACCTCCTCTATTTCTTTTAAGAAGGACTTGTAGTTTTCATTGTATAGGTCTTTTACCTCCTTTGTTAAGTATATACCAAGATATTTGACTTCTTTTTGCTTCTATTTTAAATGCTGTGGTTTCTTGATTTCATTTTCTTCTAGTATGTTGTTTACATATAAAAATGCAATGGATTTTTGTGCATTGATTTTGTAGCCTGCCACTTTACTGTATTCATCAATTAGTTCTAGAATTTTTTTGAGAGTTTTTGGCATTTTCAATATATATAATCATGGTATCTGTAAAGAAAGAGAGTTTTACTTCCTCCTTTACAATATGGATTCCTTTTATTTCTTTTTCTTGCCTAATTGTTATGGCTAAGACCTTCAGTACAATGTTAAATAGCAGTGGTGAGAATAGACAGCCTTGCCTTGTTCCTGACCTTAGAGGAAATGCTTTCAAATTTTCCACCATTGACTATAATGTTGGTTGTGGGTTAGAAAGTGGTTTCTCGAGGTAGAATCTATTCCTGGTGAAGATGCTATGAACATTGTTTAAATGACAACAAATAATTTATAGTATTGTATAAACTTAGTTGATAAGACACGGTTTAAGGAAATTCTACCTTGGGAAAATTGCTATCAAACAGCACTGCGTACTATAAACAAGTCTTTTATGAAAGGAAGAGTCAATCGATGTAAAAAATTTCACAGCTATCTTATTTTATGAAATTGTCACAGCTATCCCAAACTTCAGTTACCACCAGCTTGATCAGTCAGCTCTATTAACATCGAAGCAAGGCTTTTCATCAGCAAAAATATTACACTGAAGGTTCAGATGATGGTTAAACTGTGTTAGCAACACACTATTACTAAACTGTGGTATTCACACTTTATAGATGTAGACTAGAGTTATTACATGCTTAATAGACTCTGATAAAGCAGATACATGCTTTATTTTTTCCAACCCTTTTTTTACTATCCTCGGTGACTACTTTCCATTTGAAATTCTCTTTCTTTGACTTCCATAATACACAATCTAGTATAATATATAACCTTGTGTTCTTCCTACCCCATTTGGCCAACTCTTTCTTTCCTTTTGGTCATACCGCATCCTCTACTTAACACTGGAGTTATTCAGGAATAAACCTTAGATCCTTGTTTCAATTTTACTCCACATCCTTTACTATGAAGTCTCACCTGTTCTCATAGCTTATAAAATACCATGTATGTACCAATAACTTGGAGGTTGATTTCTCCAACACAAGCCTTCCTTCTGAGTTATAAAATCAGGGATATATTTACCTGTTATCCCCAACTCGATTGCCTCTTATACATCTCAATTTTAACATATCTGAACAGAATTAATTTTCTTATCCTTCTAACTTATTCTTTATCCAGTATTCTCAATCTTTTCTTCCTTCGTGCTCCCAATGACTCATGACAGAAATGGTGTTGCCCTTGACAATTTTCTCATTTTTATCGTAATTTAATTTTGTATTGTCTCATTTTAAAGACACTGTCAATGCTACCTTGTAGATGAATCTTGAATCTGCCCAGTTCTCAGTATCTCCAATGCTGCTCTTCTGGCCCAACTGCCACCATCTCTTGCCTACACTATAGCAGTTGCCTCCCAGCAGTACCTTTGCTCTCATCCACTCTTATCATCAATTTGTGATTATTCCCTTGAATTCTATCTATAAACTTCTGGCGTGTCATTTATAAACTATCATGTTATATCCTTCCTTTAAAACCTAAGTTTCTTTTCTCACTACTTTTAGGATCAAACAGAACATCCTTAACTTACTTTTATATGCAGTGGGAAACCAAAAAAACTGTGACTCACTTTATGATGATATTTGCTTTATTGGGGTGATCTGGAATCCAGACCACAGTATCTCCAAGGTGGGCCTGTATTTCATTCTTGTTGAGGTCAAACCACATGGCAAGAACACCTCTGAGATAACGAGGATAGAGTTCCTTCATGCCCTAGGTCTCGACTAGCCACATGTCTTGTTAACTGCTCTGGGAGTGACTGCTCCTAGGGTAGGGAATGCAGGGGAACTAGAGACTTGCTTACCTTCCTGAGGCCTTGGGGCAGTGGAGCCCAGATTCAGTGCATACAATGCCTGGGAAAGTTCTGCCTGGGAAGGTGGCATTTCTCTAGCTCACAAGGAACTCAGAGGTGCCATCCCTGTGGTCTCAATCATCATCCTCAGTAGCAGTGCAAGTTTGCGATTCTGATGCACTTGGAGTTGGGAGTGTTATGGTGGATGGTGAGAAGACTAGGCTTGGCCATTTGGACTGAGGAGAGACCGGCTGTCCCCTCCCATCTCAGCAGGGTGGCTCTGTTACAGGGACAGCAGCCATCGTGACAGCAAGGTGGGGAAACTAGAAGGGAGCCATCAGAGGTAAAATGATGATTCACTGGAAAATGAAAGTCTCAGAAACACTTTTGAAGAGTGCTGCTTTCAGACAGTTAGTTAGAAGGGACCCATGCTGGAAGAACTTGAACATGGAAAAGCTGCAGAACTCTTTTTATAGACAAATAGATAAAACCAGTGACAGGGTTACTTTAGGGTGCCCTACTTAACCTATCATAGATGAAAAATATCAAGTCTTTATAACTGTCATCTTTTCTCCATTCCAGACTTAATTTTCTTAAAATTTTGAATCCTACTACCTACAAGACACTACACATAGTTGAGCTTATATTGTCATTTAAGAAGATAGGGCTATCATGTAAAATAACTTCGAAGTTAGCAGTGTAGACATATGAAGGCGCACACTCTGTTGACGACTGCATGGATAAGTTAACATTGAAGTTCATGCCATGGCTGAACAGCATTTCAATACAGAGCGAGCCCCCTGTCATTCGCATTGTTTACGTGGCCAGCTGCAGGGCCGTATCGATGATAGGATATAGCTGGGGATTTGGGATGTCTAGTCCCATAAGTCAGTTTATAAAATTTCCTGCAAACCTGGGAGAGCACCAGTCTGTTGTGTTTTATTGCTTAATTAACAAGTTGTCAGGAGCAGTGCCATATGAACGACAGGCCACCTTTTCACCTGTGCACTTACTTTTTATCGGGATAATGAGCTGTGGGATGACAGGAAGGATCTTGTTTCCCCCGTGTTCCAGCATGTCATGGATTCCTTGCCGAGCAAAGAACTCATATGGAAATGCCATTTCACAAAGCCCATCAAAAAACAGAGGCAGATAATGATGGTAGTCCAGCTTCTCAATTTCTACCTAAAAGGAGAAAGAGAAATGCCGGTTGAAAACCACAATCCAGGTGGGTGCAATCCTACCAGCAGGAAGATGGTACCGCTGTAGGAGAAGCAAGCTCCTCAGAAGATCAGGGAGTGTTCATCAAGCAATTCATCTGACTACCTGACAGAGGTTATCATGTCTTTGTTAGCGATGAGGCTAATGTTATTGACCTTTAAATAATAACAGATAAAAGCCAAACATATAGAATGACCAAATGGTACAAAATGGACTTTTTAAATTGGTGTGCACCAGAAAGGAGCAGGGAGGGTGCACCATTTGCACAGTTATAGGGTGGAGAGTGGAACTGGGTTGTGGTTGAAGTTAACGTGGCAGGTACAGATATTGATTTGCAATGATGCACATCTTAAACCTGTATGTTATGATGAAATATTCTGTCAATAATTTTTAAAATTATAAATCAACTAAATTGGGAGCATTTAGTATTTGATTTTGGGTTTTGGTTAACACTTTTTACCACCTGACAGAAATACAACATTGAAATGACTTTAAGAAGTCCATACTACCTACATCAAAAAGATATATGTAAGAATCAAATTCAAAAAATGTTGCAAAGAGATTAGCATCAGAATTTCTACCAAGAATCTAATAGAGAATGCACATTAATATATGCTTGTGAAATACGCCTTTCTGGTCAACTTGAAAGTGTGGGGCAAAACACGTTTCTGTGGATGTTCCCTGGAGCTTGGGAAATAAGGAGAAAATTGGTGCCTTCAGGAAAAGAAATAGAAAAACACACAGTGACTGGAACCTAAATGGACCTGTGACATCCCCAAATTCAAAATATTTCAAGTCTCTTGCCTGCTTTTTTGGGATTAGAGATACATCAATTCGCCGCTTCTATAGCCTTTATTCTCAACAATGCTTCTATGATCTCTGATCTGGACCCTTGCAAGAGGGAATGAGAACAAAAATTCTAAAGTTGAGAAAGGAGATGGTGTGTTGGGAGTATCCACATGTAGGAGATTTATTATAGCCCAGGTCCTCCATTGTCTAGAATTTCCATGACCTGACTAATGACCTGCAAGGTGACAAAGTGACAATGATATTATGGATGGAAAAAGATCAACACACTCAGAGTGCAGATGCCTAATGCCTGCAGAGCAAAGGATGTAGTGTCCCCAGGAAGAGGTATGAATTCTGCTGGTTTTCTAGCCCTCATGAGTTTATACAGCTTCCAATGATGGCATTGTAGTGAAGTGGGATGACCATCAATACAGTAGAGAAATACCCGTTTACATTAGGAGGCTTTCTATGCTCTATGGCTCCTTCCCAGTGCTTTGGACTCTAACCACGTTTTCTTGGCTCTGGGTGTGCTAACGGGTAACTAGCCTACCACATTTCTGAGGGAATTCTATCAATATGATTCAATTCCCAAAAGTACAATGTTATTGCTAATTCTGTCTCATAATCTAATTTAATAGAAGAATCACTGTTACTATAATTTTATTTACAGGTTTGATGTTTTGTCAATTTTCTTTCTTCATAACAACTGTCAGAGGTAGGCATTATTAATATACTAGTATTCCACAGGAGGAAATTTAGACACATGGAGGCTTAATAACACACCTAATGTGAATAATTCAAGATTAAAACTAAAGTTTAAAAAGAGGTAACTTAGAAGATATTTTATGTATCCCTGTATGTGTATATCATTATGTCATGAGTACTATACCTTGGAGTTCTCTTGAATTGCTGGATTCTTTTCATCATTTAGATAATAAATTTGATTTTTACTGTTTAGCAATAAGCCTTTTATTAGTTATAGCATGCTCTTAAGTAATCCATTTTAATATTAAATATTACATTTTATTTTATTTTAGTATTACCATAAAATAGTGTTTGTTAAACTTTTCAAGAAGTTGACAATATTTCTTAAAGGTTTATGCAAGAAATCCATAATTAAAGGAAGACAGTGTGAAGTGGGACACAGAGCCAGGGCTGTTTCAGATATACCGGGCAAAATTGCACAGTAATAACTGATTAATGACTCTTTGGAAATTAACTGCAGAAACATGAGGTATTTCTACTCACAGAAACATTTTTTTTTTTTTTTTTTGCTAAATTCATGTTCTAAAACTTTTTAAAGATGGCCAAGCACCTATAAGTTATTCCCTAAGTCTTAAAATGATCTTTAACCAAAAGCAATAAAATAATACCTTAACCTGGCCTATCATATACAATATCTTATTTCAGATGCAAGGCTCTAATGCAGTGCTGAAAGGGAAGAAACATAATGGCACTAAAGATTTTTATTTAAAAACTCAAATCAGAAACATACTCATACTTTCTGTATCTTATCAAACAAAATATTGAAAACATCTATTATAAGGACTCCTACAATAATTCCTGAGAATCTTGTTTGGAATCACAAACTAACATGAAAAGGTGTATCTATTAAGAGATTATGATCTAATTTGGCTTACTCTAACACAAACTAAAACTTTAACTGTTTCTCAACCCTTGAGGAAGCTGTGGAGTCATTGCAAGAGGCCACAGAAATTGCATAGACATTAAGCGTTGTTTGTAGGAATATGTAGACAGACAGATAGCAAGTTTAACACAGGGGTGGATTATTGTTTTTCAAATGCTTGTGGAAGCAGTTGTGATGAGTAACTAAAATAATTTATGTTAATTTACATTTTCATAATGCGATGCAGTCTACAGCTAAAATAATGTAATAGCATATGACATTTTTTATGTAAAATGTATTTTAACATTAAAAAATGCTTTTTCATTGTCAAAAAGAAGGAGACATCAAGCAAGACAGTAGACAAAGTGGACATGGGTCGTGACGCTACTCCAAAGTCTAAAACAAAAGAATGTGTTCAGTTCACAGTTGAACTCAGGAAACCTTCAGATGCTAGAGACAGAGACACAACAGAGTCGCAGAGTGAGTTTGAGATGATGCCGTGTGACCCAAGGAAGTATCATACAATGGGAGTGTAAGACGAGACTGATGGCTGAATGTCCTTGGGAGGTCAAGGGAGAAAGAAATTAAGCTGAGACTCCTGCATACACTTGGTACCCATGCAGGAGTATCTTACCTGTGAGGAGGGGACTAGAAATTCTCTTCCCACTAGTTTATGGAAACAGAGAAATAGCTTGATGTCTGACTAAGCTCTTGATGGGAAAAATTTCTGAGAAGTAGAAATAGTGGCCTGTTGGACGGAAGAAATTCAGGGGAATAAATTCATAGACCATGAAAAGGAAACTTCTGGGGCCCAGGTAGAAGCAAATTTTAAAATGTTAACTATTACCTAATCTAGGTACAGAGTATGCTCACGGAAAATGCAACCCCAATTTGGCATGCCCTGGATGGCTCAGTGGTTGAGTCTGTAGCCTCTGGCCAGTGTGGACCACACATATACCAAGGACCCAGGCTTGCAACACAGGGGAACAACCAAGATGAACAACTGAAAAAAATAAATGGATGCTTCTTCCTCTTTTCTCTTCCTGCCTGCCTGCTTATTTGCCTGTACCTTTCCTTAAAAAAGATGACCAATCACCATGTCAATGGAGACAACAGCAGGGAAAGTCTCAATAGACCAGTGAGGTTGGGCTGGAGTCCTGGAACTAGAAACTAGAAATAACAATATGATCTGAAAATAAATATATGCAAAATGATTAAGACCTAGGAGAATATTTCATTAAGAACCAAATAAAACTTCCTATATACATATAATATGCATATACTATATGAATAATTATGTATGTTTTATATGTGCGTATGAATATATATTATCATTCCCTTAAAATATCCAGCAATGAGCCTAAATAATCAATTGGCCTCCCATGAAGAGAACTGAGGTATTGACTCAGAGGCAGCACAGGGAAGGCGGCAAAGGAAAAGATGGCTGGGAGTTCCAGACCTGAGATCTTCCACACATGACTTAGGTGAGTTCCAGAGAGGACGGAGGGTGGGAAAAGGTAGTATCTGAAGAAATAATGCTTGAGAATCCCTCATAATGTGAATCATCAAATTGAAGATGTCTATCTAGACAAATTTCTTACCTACAAAATTCCAAAGTTTAGGAAAAGAGTTAAAAGCAACTAGAAATAAAAGATACATTACATATAAAGGGTCAAAATTTGACATAAATTATATTTTTCACTAACAAAATAGAGGCCAGAAGGTAGGGTAAAAGTCCTCTACCTGCTGAAAGACCAATAGCTGTTAATTAACAATGCAATACTCAGCTAACTCACCATTCAAAGATAAAGACCAATTAAATGCATTTCACCTAAATTGATTTTTGTTTAACCCATGGATCATTGCCTTAACCAGAAATAAATATTGACTCCAAATGTTAAAATATTCATTAATAATGTGGGTTTACAAAGTGAAGCAGTAATGGTAGGAAGAAGAGAAGATGAGAAGAAGGTGGCTGGACTTGATGTCAGTTCCTCGACTGACAGGAAGGAGGACAGAATTATTGACTAACTTTGACTCAGCAAGCATATTAAAGGGCACGGAGAAGTAAAATTAACATTTAAGATTATTGAGTGTAGTAGAGGAAATAATAAAGCCCAACTGATCCAACAGAAAGCTGGTTAAGCATCCCATTTTCCACCAGAAAAAAAAAATGGAAAGAAGAATGTATGGATTCATTTCCCCCTGGCTCTGTCCCCCAGCTCACACATCTTGTACCTGGGTCCCGGGTTTTCATGGCCTGTGCCTGAGATACCTGAGACACAGATGGGAGAAAGAGATGAGAAAATATGTAGGATATTGCAATGATATAATAATTATAATAAATGTAAATGGGTTAAATTCTCCTCTTAAAGATTCTCAAAAGACAGAACATACTTCACCTCTAAACTTTTTATAAAAGGCACAATCAAAAGATAATGACAGAGAAAGGTAGAAAATAAAGGTATGGTAAAAAGAAATACAAAGTATGATGCAGGATATATTTCTGGAAGATTATTTTATCAAAAGCATACATATTTGTAAATTTGATACATATTGCCAAATGGTGTATCATATAGTACTAAATTATAATCTTATCAACAATAAATTAAAGTGCCTGTTTTTCTACTGCCTATCCAATGAAAAGGCTATCAAAGTTTGATTTTTTGACAGTATTATAGATAAAATAGCATTTCAGTGTTGTTTAAACTAGTATCTCTCTTACTATGAGAATACTCATTTTAAAGATATTTTGAAAATCATTTGTATATTCTTTTCTGTGAAATATGTTTTCATGCCCTTTGACATTTTTTTTCTACTGAGACATTGGTTCTTTTTCTTTTAGGAACCCTTTTATATTATGTTTTCTATTCATTTTTTTCTTGAAATTAATGTGTTCTGTTTAAGAATATATACTATCAGATAACAGCAACAAAAATATTAACAGGGCAATAGTCCCAAACACTCTATGTCTACACAACTTGCATATATGAAAGGCTTTTCAGATTTTTCTCTTGCCATGCAGATTTTATTTTATGTTCTAAAGCTTATTGATATTTATGGATTGCGAGTTTTAAGTCATCATTAGAAAGTTTTCACTCATTCTGTAGTGGAAAGAATAAAAACAGTTTTAAAAGAATTTATAATTATTTTAGTATTTTTAGGATTTGTTTACTTTACATTTCAATCACTGAAACATTTACAACTTATCCTGGTATTATCCTGGTGTATTTATTAAATAGTCTTCCACTGATTAGATGTTTCACATTCTCATGAAACCCTATTTCTTGTGCTTCTGTTCTGTTTCATTTGCCTGTCTTTCATATTTATGAACTGGTACTGTTATGATTTAATTATTATAAACCTTCATAGATGCCTTATCAGTAGGAGAAGTCTCCCTATTTTTAATTTCATTTTCTAGGTTTTTAAAATTATCTTTATTTGCTTCCTTTCGATATGAAACAGACAGAAATTTTAAACATAAAGGCTATTTGATGAACCTAATACACCCTTGAATTTAATAGATAAAGCACAGACTTATAAGCGTACATGATGGAGTTTAGAAAACTGAGTAGCTAAGCCACAAGTCAGGCTTTAAAAAATTCCAAAGTATCTATGTCACGGGTGTTAAAATTTTCTAAGGAAAAATAAATAGAACAAAAGCCATTAGCTAAAAGATTGTTGAAAGTTTAACTATCCCACATTTGGAAATTTAAAACAACTTTCGAATCACTCATGATCAAAGAGAAAGCCTTGTAGAAACAGCATTCTAAATGTTAAAGTATAATAACATTAGTGAACCTGAAAAGAACAGAAAAAATACCCTTTTCTATAGTCCTTTTACAGAATGAGAAAAGGGAGCAACACAATGCACTATATGAGGTTAGAATAACCTTGGCACTAAAATCAGACGGCAGTGTAATCTCACTGACTCAAAATAAAGGGGTAGGCTGACTAAATTCAGTTAAAAATCATGATAGGCAGTATTTTACATAGATCGGGGTATTTCAACATCATGTTTAAATTTTGAGATTGAAGAAGCAAAAATGAGGTCATTTTAGTAGATACAGATAAAGCATTTGATAAAATCATTGAAAAATAAGCAATCTAAGCAAAAACCTACTGCCACTATTAGACTTTACGGAGAAACTTTAGAAATGTCGCAATTATGGTTAGAGAAAAACAAAAGATCGTTGTCATAATTTCTATTCAGCACTGCTCTGTAGATTCTAGCTAATGTGGAAAATTATGTATGAGTTTTCTGACTGGGAAAAAAAAGAAACAAAAGTCGTGTTATTTGAAGATGATATGGCTAGATGCCTGGTATACCCAGAGAGTCTACAGTCTTTAATTAGTAAAAACGAATTCAGGAAAAAAATGCCTACAAGAGCAACAAGCTTAAAAATAACAGCATTCTTACCTGCCATTACAAACTATTTAGAAAACAGTTCTTAAATGTTCATAGTCATAAGAAATGAAGGAAAACAAACTCTTTAAGGTGACTGTAATACAACAGTGAATAGGTGAGAATTTATGGAAACACGACAGTAGAGAGAAGACAAGAACAATTCTCTATGATTACCTGAATATACTGACTACTCAGGGACAGGGGCACTCAAGCTGAGGAAGATACTGATTTGGCCCAAATTATTCTATAAATTCAATTTCAATTAAAAGCAAATTTTCTGTCAAAGAGAGAAACGGAAGGTTTGAGAAGCTCATTGATGTGCCTGAGGTCACATTCCACGTCAGGTCAGAAAAAGAATCCAGACTCAAGTCCTTCCTCCCCACCCCTCCATCAATCCGCTCACCTTTTCAGGATCCTGATGGCTGGTGGTTTGCATTCAGACACTGATATGCTGTGTAAGTGAAAGAGATTCATCACTGAGCAACACATCTGGACTTGGCAATGGAGAATCAAATTATTTTATGGAATAACCTTATTTGAAGTTTCTGTCAAAAATGCTAGCACGACAGCGGAAGGTCAGTTGTACTCAGACCTGGAGTTTATGCACACTTAAGCTTTATTATCCAGGAATTGTGTGTTCTTAACTGCAGCCGTCAGAGAGGGATATTTTCAAGTGTAATAAATACAGAAGAAAGAATCCCTGGTTCTCTAACTTTGGACGTTCCCGCCTTTTATCACCTGCCACAGAACGATAGGACTTCCCTAAAATGTTTACCAGGATATCAGAAACAGAGGGCTTGGGCAGGTACCGTGGTGCAGACCATCGGTTCTGTCTGAGGGAGAGAACAGGAGACCTCTCAGTAAAGCTCTAGAGATTTAAGATGCACCTTGGATGTTTTAGACCTGGCATAGCACTAACAAGGGAGATTTTAGAGTCATTTCACAAAGATCACGTAGAGAGTAAATGGAGAAGATCCTGAGAGAAGATCCTGCGAGACCATGCCTGGTTGAGAGCAGAAGAGGCAGAGGAACCCGTGGCCCGGGAGCCAAGCATCATGGAGGGCAGGAGTGATCGTGAACTTCACCATTGGACTCATGTGGCTGGAAAACATGTTCCCCTCGCTTATCATGGAGGATACACAGAACAGTTATTGGAAACATGAAAACTGACAAAGTATATGAAATCTGATATGTAAGTTATGAAACGTAAGTCAGTGTGCTAATTATCTCATGACGATATACAAACATTTTTCCCTCAATGAGACGGGTATGTACCAAGAAACTTCAACCATTTCCTGAAGAAAGAAGTACCATCACCATTAAAATGGCAATGTTCGTCTTTCCCCAAAGCTGGTGTCATGGGAGGCATTCAGGCCTGTGAACCTGTTTGCTTCTTGCAGCCCTGGGGGTGGGGAGGAGACCTGGAAGACTTGAGCGTTAAAAATCACTCCACCATGGCATCACTTTGAGTTCCATTTCATTTCTGTTTAGAAGCAAAGTAACTTCTGCAATGCCTCTGCTTACATGCTGTCTATATCTGGGTTGTAACTAAAATTAGAAAATGGAATTGCCCTTCTCTGCAAGTATGGAACAAATTTGGGCTCTGCAACTGGGTAAAGTGAAAAGAAAGGAGAGGTCATCCTGGTGATTGAGCAGTTCAAGAAGCTACCTACAGATGCCAGCGTCGACGGTGCACAGCTTCAGGAGACACATCACCAAGTTACTAACAGGTGTCTGTGCTAGTTTGACCATGCCCAGGCATGGACAACTGGATGTGGGCTGCGGCCTCCCGGGACAGAGGTGTGACAGAGCGTGCAGAGGACTCTGGCTCTGGAGTCAAGATGTTGCTGTTCCTCTGTCACAACCACGTGAATGAGGGAGGCTACTCAACCTCAACCTCTCTCTGCCTCAGTTTCCTCTTCTGCAAAATAGGATAATAACAGAACCCACCACTTTGGGAATGGTGGGACTCAGTGACCCAGCAGTGCCTGGGTCACAGAAGATATCCCTTGAGGCCACATATAAAACAACTGCCAAGGAGTCCATGTATCTCCAGAACCAGCTATTCTTCAGAAATTTCAGTTGTCATCTAGCTCCCCTGTATTTACTATATTTTTCCAAAGTTGCTCTGTTCTCTTTGGAGAGAAAAAACATCTTTGGGGCATGCCGACATTGTCCTCAGTTTTTCCGGTGCTGCTGTCATTCTGGTGCTACAGGGGACTGAGGAACAGAAGTCATTGGTGAAGGACACAGATCGCTGAGCCCAGACAGTGAACAGGTTAAACCAGGCACACCTCACAGTCCCCCAGAGACTCGGGACTTTCAAGTGTGTTGAAAGAGCTTTAAAGAAAGTGACACCAGCTCAATGGGCTTATGTGGTGTCATACTAAGTCTGGGATAAAAACATAAAACGTTGAAAGTCTCATCTTTATTCAACACTCTCCTTTGTCAAATGCATTTTGTGTATCGACAATGAGTGAGCTTATAAAATAACTTACCTATGCATATAAGCTGGTTAAGTAATAGAACATGCAATCATTGACATCACCACAGCTAAAACCTTTGCTAATTTTTTATCTGCCTCAGAGAATTTCTGCTTCCAAGTTGAACCCTGGGCCGCATACCTTCATGTACTTCTTTTATAGCAAACACGAAATTTAGAATCAAGTCATATTGACATTTTAGAAGTTGATACCAATGACACATGGAGAAAATACACAATCTTTACATCAGGTTGTAATTCCAGAAGCAAGCATCTTAAATCAACACAGCTTGCAGAGTTCTAAAAACGTTGCCAGGTTTTCTCTGTCATGAAAGGACTGAATGGTTCAGTATGTAGCAGCAAGAGTATATTTTAACTCAAAAATGGTTATAGAGAGAATTTCAAAACCACATGGAGTGAAAGGGTCACTCTCCATCTTTTTATGCCATTTGGGGTGCTGGTATCTCTCCTTGTACAATGAACCCTGTTATTTTCATCTGGTAAGACAGCTTCCTTAGAAAAGATCAGGCATTGCTACTTAGGATATGCTTCGTGATTCTACTCTTAATGCCTTTGGTTTTCCTGCCTCCCCTGTTCTCTTTGCTCCTGGTTCTCCGGGTTGTGTGCTTCTCATTTTGGTTATTAATGTCACACAGCCACCTTGTCACACAGTTATGGAGGCTGTCTTCATGCACCGGCTACAACAAGGTTTCTGAAGATGTGTGTAAACTCCCCGAGGACAGGGACCCTGCTGAGTTCACTGCTGACACCTGACAGCACCGTCTCCTAATAATCTTAAAATATGCTGAAAAAATGGATTCTGCTCAGTATGGAAGTAAATCTAAGCCAATGTTTGTTGAATATGTATTTTATTGTACAACAAACATAATCAACAAAGTTATTGGATATGCAAAATATTTAATTTTTATTATACACTCATAATACAGTAGGTGCATGAGATCTATTGTTTCATTGCCAAACTTAAAGGAATATAATAGTGCTCAAGTGTTTCCAGCTTCCAGGGGGCCTGCTGCTGCACCCAGCCCCACTCCCTGTTCTCTCCATGGAAAATGAAGCCTTGGGAGCGCCACTGCACCTGGTATGCATTTATGTTATATGCTTGTGGACATTGTCGCCCTTACTACTGTGGCCCATGCATTTTTTGATGGGTTACATTTCATTTTAATTCTTGGTGTATAGGCCACCTCGTATTTATTGAATGCATTCATCAATAAGAGATTCTCTCTCCTGATCCCCCAACACCAATCTCTTTCCTCTTGTTCATGTTTCTGAATGCAGTCAGATACTTATTTCTGAAAATAAAAGTTCTGTCCTTATCACATGTCTTCAAAGTTTTCTTCACTAGCTGTGTACAGAGAATCTGCCAAACTCTTTATCCTGGTTATATCCAGTTCTTCAGAATCTAACCCCAAATGCCCTTTCCACCTTAATATTCTGACATTTTGCTCTTGCATCCTAGGTCCCAATTACACCAAGAGACTTAGTCTTTGCTGAATTTCTCCTGCTTTCCTGTGTGTGTGGGGTGCTTTCACATGTTGATGTTTATATGTTTATTCTTTATTAAAATTCCAAATGTTGCATCTTTTCACATAACTAATGGCAGCTCATACTGTAGATTTTGGAGCCTAAATTTCCAACTAGTGGACTTTTTCACTCATTACTTATATGTCCTTGTGCAAGTCACCTCAGTGTCCTCATTAAAGTAGGGATAACAGCACATCCTTCAACTGCCTGTTATATCTAATACATTAGTTCATTCCTGCAAACCAGCTAGTACAGTGCCAGGTGCATGCCAATCACAGTTACTATCACTTTGCTGCTATTACCACTTTTCTACTATCATGGCATCAGAAAAATTATATTATAATGACATGAATATCACTCCATTACTGCATGCCTATTATCATACATAGTCACATGAGTAAGATCTCCTGTTGTCTTTCTATTTGGAGTAAAGAAGTTGTGGGAAGTGTCTCCCAACCAGGAAGGGACATTAGAAGCGGGGAGAAGGCGAGGAGAAGAGCAAGTGGTCAGGTCACAGGGACCTCCCCATCATGTGCATGTATGAGCATGGGCTATAAGCACCTAGAGTTGAGGGAAACCCTGGAATGCATGAATATGAGGGTGGAGGGTAGTTGTTGCCTGCAGTACATGGTTTCCCAGGGAACTTCTGAGTAACAGCAGAGACTAGGGGTGTTGGCTCAAATCAGGGTGAGGATGACAGACACAGCTGAGTCATGGCAGCATCTGTGTGACCTAAGCTTTGGGATCCAGCCAGCAGAAGCAGCCATCATGCATCATAAATGCCAAGAGAAGAGACCAAGAACAAGTTCCAGTGGCAGATGCCTCCACAACAGATACAAGGACAGAGGGGCCCATGCCCAGGGATTGTCTGAGGCCCTACAAACTCAGCTGAAAGTGTGGGAGCAGGACGGCAGCATGAGGTGAGTGTAGACAACCTGCTTTGCTTTTCAGAGGCCATTGAACCCTTGCCCTACACCTGCTCGACACCAGCAGAGAGGAAAGAAGGGAGTACAAACAGTGAAGTGCACAGATGGGTTTCAAATGCCTCTCTGCCCCTTGTCGTCCACCTCCTGGATCTCATAAGTGGAAATGGAATCTCCAAAGCAAGAAGACAACAACTGAAGACAATAAAGAGGCTTAAATATTTCATAGAGTTGTTGTTGTCTGGCCCCACCACACGCACACGTGCTTGTTTACTATTTGCCTTTCTCAGCAGATCCGTTTTTCTTTATTGCTTCCTTATAGCTGATCGTAAACTTAGCATGTCACAGGATCTGTCACCTAGACCTGGATGAATAAATGAATGGATGGGTGGATGGATGGATGGACGAACAGATGGATGAATGGACGGATGGATGGAAAAGTAAGTGAATGAATGAATCAATTGCCCCGTAGTTCATTTACTCTACCCTCTTTGGATCACATGTCTTTTATCTTAATGTGTTTTTCTGGGAATTCTTATAAAATATGCCAAGCAAATGTTGGTTTCAGATCTCCTGATTTTAGTCATCTGGGGACTACATGTCATTTTGCATGACTTTAAATCATTCATTTCAATTCCCTTTTGAGTCACAAGTGGGAACCAGAATTCCAGTTAGGGTAAAATGATTTGCCCAAAGGTAGAAAGTGATTGAATTGATCACTCATCAATCCTAACTTATTTAGGCTCATTGTTCTTTTTTTGGCTGAAAGAGGCCTTTGATTTCATTCAGTCTCCTGCACTTTCAGTTCATGAAATGTGTCAGACAAGGCCCAGATTATTAGATTATTAGATCCCACCTCATTCCAGGGTCATATATTTTGACCCACAATGTGCAGCCCAGCAGTTCCAGAATGCCCACTGTTGGTTAGATTTGGAATTGTGTATAGGCATATTATACCTCTCTTAAGGTCTGCGACTGTGGGAAACAGAAGAGCTAAAGAATTCCTTAGTGCTGATTCCTAGAGTCTAGCTCATGCTCATAGGGAGAGAGAAAAAGAAAAATAGAATAGGAAAAACTAAGCAAAACGATTTTGAAAATGCCTCAGATACTCAAGTCATCTGTTTTGCAACATACTATTATTACTATTAATATTAGCAACTAATTTTACACAATTCAGGAAATCTGGGTACATTGATTCAGTGAATTAAAATATTAATCATGCCATCGCATTATGAGCAGATATAGGTCACCACCCTAAATAATTCAGAGTAAAATCATCGGTGAGGGTAGAAACCAAGTGTTTAATCACTCCCGGCAGTTTGCTGGCAAAGGTATCACAACTGGTTCATGAGGGAAAGGAGCTCTGAGTAGCAACATTTGCTAATTTTTTTGTGGATCTACTATGGCCACTTTTGGGTTGCTAATTTGAAATCAGCAAATTGGAGTTGGACATCAGCTTTTACAAGACCTAAGAAACTTTCATGTTGTGACTTACTGGCTTCATTGGATTTTGGCTAATTCTGTGCTTGTACGAATATACTTCCCATATGCAAGCCTGTCTGTCCATCTGTCCATCCATCATCCATCCATCCGTCCATTCACTCCACACGCACACTCATCCATATTCTATCTGTCCATCTATCCATCTATCTACCTACTTACATACATACCTACCTACCTATTATCTGTCTATCTGGATAGCTTTCTAATATATCTACATCTATAAATTTATACCTGTCTAGCTACTCTCTCTGTTATCTATTTCTCTGTATCTATCGGACATAAAACTTGACTTGTCATGTGAATTTACAAGGTATTCAAATGGTCTTCTGACCTCCAAATGCATAAGTATAGATTAATATAACAGTGATGTACATGTGACTCTGATTATGTATTTTTTATCACAAGATTGCATCTCCTTTATTCCAAATGAAGCTAAAAGAACTGAATAAAAAAAAAATAGACAGATGCAAACCAAGAAATGAATAAAATGGTTTATTTCCTGAAGTTATTGAAACTCTTTTTCCTCCTAGTTTTACAAAATTTTTTCTCTCTCATTTATGCCATTTTTTTTCCTTTCATGGTCTCTTGTTCACAATTACATACCCCATTTCCTGCTGGAAAGTCTGGAATTAGAAGCAACAAGTGTCTGTCCAAGTCTATCAGTTGGGTCTTTTCAGCAGCACTAGCAAGGTGCCCTAAATTAGGGCAGCTTCACAGTTAATTGGAAAGCTCAAAAATATCATCAAAGAATCAGGTTGTTCACTGATTTCCTCTACACTACTGGAAAGGGTCAGCTGGATCCCCTTTTGATCACAAAAGAGCTGCAGAAGCTCTAGGAATCATAAACAGATATGCAAGAATCCAGAAGCAGAAAAAGAGACCAATTTTCCTCTTACTCTTTCAAAGAATGAATAAAATTTTCTCAGACACAATTCCTCTCCTTGTTTATCCTTAGAAACTAGTAAGGAACTTGTCTTAAGCAATATGATCTCCATCACTGGCAGCACAAGTGTATGTACTGCAACTGCCTCATGCTAGCTTCACCCCGGAAGACAAAGCAGCAAATAGCCAGTGGACAAGACCCTCGTTTAAAGCACAGGGTAGGGAAAAGAATTTGGAGAAATTAGGAATGATGGTCAGAAGCAGACCACGAAGTAGTCACAGATGCTGGCTTGAAATGGTGTGCACTTTAGTCATTATGGCTGCTCTAACAGAGACTTAAAATGACCCAACTTATCTTATAGTTCTGGAGGTCAGAAGCACAAAGCGGGTTTAGCAGCTGGAATTCGGGTTTTGGCAGATATGCAGAGACCTGGTAGAAGAAACTTGTTTCTTGGCTTCTCCAGTTTCCAGAGACCCCTGCACTTCTGGGCTCATGGTTCCATCTTCCATCTTCAAAGTGCACCTGTCACCTCTCCTCTCTAACTTTGACCAGGACGATGTCCCCATCTCAAAAGTCTCAACTTCACATCCTCTATAAACTCTGATCCTTCTGCCAGTAACACACTCGTCGGTTCTGTGGATTAGACAGGAACCTCTTTGTGGGCCAGTCTGTCCATGTTGACTGGGGGTTGTAAAACAACACTTAGAAGGAACTTATCAATCACTTCAAGAGCAAGACTTGAAATGGGAGTGACTGCCTAGATACAAGCAAGAAAACTGAGATGAGCACAATGCCTCCTCTTAGCATGTACATGGTCCTAGAAAGAGGTGCCATTTCATATGAATCAAAGCACTACTGCTTATCTCTATATTTTTAAAGTCAGTAATTATAAGTTTCCATATATCAAACTTCACATGAAAACCAGAATTTTTTACCAGTTAATTAAATTGAAAATATTGTGGCAAGAAGTCAGTTTTACTCATTAGCAGAACAAAAAGTTGTGTTGAAATTGAACCCTAAGACAGGCCTTCCAGAAAAGTTAGCTCTCCTGGCTCCACACTTCTGAGGAATAGCTGCACTAGGACCAGCACATAAAATGGCCTCGTTCTGCCACCTGAGGGCCACAGACATTTAAATCTAACTTGGGAAGTGGGACCGGGGCTCTGCATACACCCAGTGCCAACACACCTTCCATAATTCTCACAGAGCAGCTTTCAGGTTAAAAATAATGGCCTCCAGCAAGCAACTAAGCCCAAGGAGATTCTTGTGAGCCTTTGACACCGGGATACAGAACCCCAAAAGAGGCTCTTAGGAGATCCAGTTCTTCCAATTAGATAAAATGGACTTTTTCCTACATATCGTTTCCTGATATTACCATGGGCCAGAAACTAAGGATTTGTTCACCAAATTACATCCGCTATATTAGGGGTTCACTGCTGAGCTGGGGGTTAGGTACGACCACTGAGCGTGAGAGCAGCGAATGCCTGTGTCGTCTCTGCGCTGGCCCACAGGGGTCCTGTGTGTTCCTGTGTTTGTTTACCCTCTCTGCCTTGGCCTCCCTCAGAAGCCGTGATGAAGATGGTGGGGGCAGTCAGAAAAACCTGTCTTCTCATTACATGAATGATGGATCAACTTCGTTTGTTTCCAGTGAAGGACCACGCCCCCCTGGGCATCCTCACACACGCACCTGCATCCAACTCATTTTGTGTTGTTCATCTCCTGACTGCTTGTGAAAGGCACAAAGGGACCTTTATGGAAGTTGCATCTGAATTATCCTCTTCAAAAACGGACCTAGTATCCTCTAGGGGTGGAATCAAGGCGGCGTTCTTCCTAACTTCCTGACGGTGGGGTTGGGTTTCTATAACCCGTGGAGACAATGCTAATATTCTAAAACATTGTTTTTGGATTTATTTTCCATTTATGGGAGCTTCAGAAAAAAGAAGTACATTGAGAATCACCTTGAAAATGTTCCCATAACATAGATCAGGGGCATTCAACTGATTTCAGAAATTCAGTCGAGATTTTTGAAACAGTAATTTAAGAAAGAGATGTTTCCAGAGTTTAGCCAACACTTTTCAATTTACGTGCATCATTAAATAGAGCACAATTTTCAGGGTAATGAATGTGATATTGTACAGAAATTAGATCTTCTCAGTATTAAAAATGAAAAAAGCAAGTGCAGTCAGAGGAACATTTTGAGAAAAAATGTTCTGCAAACCTCAGATGAATGCAGCGTGCCTGCGTGCAGAGTTTGCATGAAACAAATAGAAACGACCAGTCACACTCTATTTCCAGGCAAGGCAAAAAGCAAATTTCTCATCCTCCAATTGTCTGCATTTCCATTCAACTGCACTGTAGCCTTTAAAATTGCAGACTCCTTTCAGGAAAATCTAGAGGGTTCATTGTTCACCATCAGGGCCCCCTTTTGTAGAAAACAGAGTTGAGAAGGAAAATGGTCAAACTGCCTAGGACGTCCAGCAATCTTGCAATCCCAGCAGACACCCTGAGGAAAGCCTATCCTGGAAAAAACATCTGGGTCATCCTAAATTTACTGTGACATCTCCCTACCTCTTTCCTGGGGCTTCAACAAGTAGTTTGAGAACTCTCACGTGCTGTAAGTGGGGTGGTCCTGGTATGAGATGGCACCGTCTTTCCAGTTCCCCAAGGAGTGTTCTTAACACACCCAGGTAGAGGGATTCTTAGATGAGAGCAGACATCGATGTGGGAGGTGATATTCCTGCCTGATATTCTGCCAACATGTAATTCAGCTCAGCACAGGCTAGTCATAGGAGTAAATGTGTTTTGAACAAATTTTTTAAATATTTCATTTGTGCTCTTGGTTACTGTAAATAATACTGCGATGTGCATGGGGGAGCAGGTATCTCTACAAAGAAGTATTTTTGTGTTTTTAGGGTAAATACCCCATAGAGGGATAACAGGATCATATGAAATTTCCCTTCCCAATTCTTTGTGGAATCTCCATACTGATTTCCAAAATGGTTGCACCATTTTACACTCCCACCAAAAGTGTGTAAGAGTTCCCTTTTCTCTGCAGCCTCTCCAGCACTTGTTTACTTTCTTCTGAATGACTGCCATTCTCACAGTTGCGAGGTGATAGCTCATTGCTGTTTTGATTTGCATTTTTCTAATGACAAGAGAAGTAGAGCATCTTTTCATGTACTTGTTGGCCATTTGTATATCATTGGTGCATCATTATTTATAATAGCCAAGAGCTGGAAACAGCCTAAATGCCCATTAACAGATGAATGGATTAAAAAATGCCGTATATGTACACAATGGAATACCACACAACCATCAAAAGGAGAAATGCTGCCGTTTGTGGCACCTTGGCATCATGAATGGATCTGGAGACACTTATGTCTAGTGAGATCAGCCAGAATGAGAGACAAACGTCCTATAAGATCACTCACATGAGATTACATCCTAGGAGATCACTCACATGAGATCACATCATAGGAGATCACTCACATGAGGTGCATATGGACAGAGAATAAACAAATGAACTGAATTAAACAATAATAGACTTCAAAAAAAAAGAACTGATTCAAACAACGATAGACATTTTGTGGACAAAAAGGAAATCAGTGGATGTAGAAAGAGATGCGGGGTGGATGGGGAGCATACAGAGAAGAGGGGACTGGTTGTATACTGAAGGAAAAAGGGAAATAGCCATAAATCTGCTCTACTATATACAGATGTACATTTTCTAGCATGTATACCTCAAACCTAGTTAATGTTAGAATGCAATATTCCTTCAAAAACTCAATTAAAATACTTCTTTTCCAATCTAGCATGCATCTGACTGTTGAGCATTTTGTTGCTCATGGTTATTACATATGTCATTAATCATTTTATAAATTTGTTCTCCACAAGCAATACAATAATGAGAGAGGTCACATTTCATATCACAGGAACAGTTTGCTGGCACCAGTACAGTCTGTGGAAAAGCATAATATTCAAAAGTATCTGTTATCAGACAAACACACTCCATTAACCTGCGACAATGACAACAGTCGCTTAAAGAGCAGTCTTACGTATCCTCTACTGAGTGTGAAAACACAGAGTGGAAAAATGGTTTACTTGACTATTATCTGGAGGAAGACAACACTGATGAATAAAACCGTGTAGCTTCCCTGCCAGGTTCTAATATCTGGATTCTTACACAAGGTTTTCAGTGAGGCTGACTTTTATTTTATTCCTCCTTATTTGTATTTATTTATTTTTTAAAACAACCTTTTATTTATTCATTAGTTTTGCTGATGTCTACATTGGCCATCTGACTGCTTTGTGGAGAATCTGTGACGCTTCACTTGGGCCCCTTTGGGTGAGGGTGGGAGTCCCTCCTGGATGGCCCATAGCCCTTACCTCCAAGAGGCTGCCTGGGAGGAACCAGGGGCCCCAAATTCTAGAAGAAAACTAGTCTCCACACTGCCAGGCTATCTTCCCCACCAATCAAAGGCAAAGCCTCAAACTTGAAATTCAAGAGGAAAATCAACACGACAGACACTGATTTTTGATGCTTAACAGCAAACCTCCATTGGCATTTCCCTCTCAAAGTGACACACAGCGGTTCGCTTAAAACAGTGGTGTGTGGGGAGCATCAAAGGCAGGCTGAAGACAGAGAGCTGGCTGGAGAGCTGGACACACATATGAGCTCTTTCATTTACCCAAAAACAAGAGCTCGCTGCTTTGTAGTTCTTTGGCAAGTAAAAGTAAAAATATGGACACAATTTGGAAGGATTGCTAGGAACGGTAGCCCTTCACGACTGGCTATTCACATGAATGTCTCTCTCCCACTTTCAAGGATGAAAGTTTCAAGGACAAGGAAGCAGGAAATTATTTAAACAAATTCAGTGTCAATTTGTTATAAGTAAATCATGACCCAGGACAAATCTAAGGAGATCTCATTATTCCTAAATCTCTGGCTTGACACACGGATTTTTAAAATGTTGAAAACCAAGAGGAAAATGGCAAATAATCCGCCAAAGTATGGGTTCAGTGCCACAGTTAATTCCATTACATATAATAATGGATGAGTCACTGGAGCAGGTAATTAGAATTGGCATGCGGCTTCCTAGCTGGATTTCGGAGTTTCTGGGGACACTCCTGTTAGTGACAAGCGAGGAAAATGCTCCAGGAGCAGCCAGACCTCCAGTTTCCAGGACCCAGCCAGGAGGCCCTGGGACACTGGGCTCTTCTCCAGGTCATCCTGGGAATCCTGCCAGGAGGAACCTGCTCTCACCTCAGGAAGGCTTTCAACGTCTTTTCCAGATGGAAAGCACCAAGTTCCAAGAGTATGGATGTGAGACTATGGAGCCCACCGAAGACAGCATGCTCCTCCTCTGGGGTGCTCCTCACAGGCTGTCATCACTGAGTGTTGGTTTAGTCTGTCTTCACCCAGATGGCAAGCACCATGAGTGTCAGGGCCAAGGCTCTTTTGTGCACCATTAACTTCCAAATTGCTAATCCAGTGCACAGTACGGAAGACATAGTAGGGGCGCAATATTTGCGGAGAGTTCAAGTCAATAAATGGGTTTCTGCCCTACCCTCCTTTAAATGGTTGCAGTCTACTTTCCAGTGCAACGCAGCAGGCCACTATCAAGCTGGGCCCAGGTGCACTTGGTACGACTCTTTAGGACTGCAGCAAATTGATTGGGCACAGTCCACCATTTACAATCCACCAAAAAGCTAAGAAGTTTGGAAAGAAGAACTCAAATCTTTAGGGGTACTAAAATAGATTTTTATAAAACAAAATTATGAGAACATTTGCAGTTACATAAAGGGAACTTAGTTTTGGTACATATAAGAAGGACGCCTAACTCAACTAACTCAAAGATGGAAGGCAGGCTCTCTTGAGCCGGGACGGACACCCTGGCATAGAAAGCAGGAGAATAAAGGAGGAAATGCTGGTGGGCCTGCCCAGGGGAGCTGCAGGGCTCTAGGCGGCTGAGGTATAAACTCTCAGGAAGAAGCCATTATGAGAAATGTTGAACACACGAAAGCAGGCAGGTTATGAAGGACCTGGCAAGAGTTTTGATTTTCTGAAGGAAGAAATGGAGAGATGTCAATGAGGGGAATGAGGAATTGGATCTGTGTTTAAGGATGAACAAGTTGGCTACGGTATGGAGGGTGGACCAGGAGAGACGAACTTGGAGCTAAGACCAACACCTGCTGCTTATCAGTTGTTGAACTTGCAACGTAGTCTGAACGTTGGAAGGCACAGACATGTTCAAGAGATATAGAGGAGCTAGGAGTAAAAGAGAGAGGTAAAGCTTTCAAAGTTGGAGTGAGGATGATCCCATGGTCAAGGATTGCAAGCAGGCTTCTGTCTTGGGGCCCCATACACAGTGCCTCACTCAACACAGATGGGGACAAAGATGAGGGGCATCTCTGTGAAGTGACTGGGAGGGGTGGGCTAAGGCCATGATTCCCCCCGTGGACACCCTGAGTTCCGAAGAGCTATTATGCACCCCACAAGTGAAGTGGAGATGACTCACTTGCATGAGTGAGCTTGGAACTCCAGAGAGAAATATGGGCTGATGAGAAAGATCACCAGAGAACAAGAGGCCTGAGGACCATGAGCCAGGTTATGCCCAAAAGGAATGGGCAGAGAAATGAATCCTTAGAATAAGTTTAAAGAAAGAGATAGGCAAACAGATGATCAGCTTTGGAAACCACTTTGGCCAGGGGTGCAGGTGGGAAGGGGGCAGCAAGGGGCTGTGCAGACCACAGCAGATTCACTGTGGGTATCTTGCTGACGGATGAGGGCAGTCCTGTGAGAGGTACCGGGCAGGAAAAGGACACATGACACAGTCCTTCTCCTGCTCCTTTTCCAAATGGGACATTCTTAGAACAGTCATTATGCTAAACTTGACTGCAAAATATCATTGATAAACAATGGACCTTTCTGATGAAACACCCTGAGAGGGGAAAATCTTGTCTCGATGATTTTTTACTTTTTAGTCAGTATGAGTAAATCTACGACAACAATTGTATCACTAAGAAAGAGCAGGGCTGTGATCCAGATGCAGGATGTTGGACTCAAGGCACCTGTTCCATAGACTATCCAAAGAACTTTAAATAAAACTCAACTTCATTTGCCTCTGTAGGCAGAAATCATGTCAGGAGGGGTATATGCAGATTTGTTTTTATTTTTATTGCTTTAATGAAGCTTTAATGAAGGTGATAAAGAATGAAGGGTAATTCAAGAGCAACTCCAAGTTTTCATATATTTGTTTTTTAATAACTGGTTCACAGTTCCCTATGTTGTAAGATTTTTCTTCTTTCCCCCATATCGGACAAGGTGACCGGTATAGTCACATAAGAAATAGTTTCACATTCATAAACAAGTTATGCTAATTATCAAAACTGTTTTAATTAAATTTTGTAACAGCTGGCCTCTGCTCTTGGCAGCGGGTCTGAAGAGCATACGATTCCCCGACCTGGTGGAGACGGGACATACGCTGCTTTCTTTACATTGTTATCCTGACAATTTAAAAGAAGGGCATCTTGTCTGTGAGTAATTATTTCCTATAATTAGGATCCCCTAAGGACTCCTACACTTTGCTAATACAAAAACTTCTTGTCAAAGATATCAGAAATGGCCAGTCTTCACAAGACTGTAATTGAGGAAGTCTCATGAGTCTTAAAAAAATTCAGATGAAGTTCCTTAGCTATGGCTTAGCACACAGGTGTCAGACTCCAGAGCCCAAAGGGGAAGACTTAAGGAACTAAGGCAGTAGTGCTGTTAATTCTGGCCTAATCCTCTCATAAAAACAACAGTGAAAGCAGCGGGGACTGCAGACCCAAAGCTGGTGTGCAAAAGCTACACCGAAACTATGTGCTGGGTTTCCCTGTGGCTGCCAGAACCTGTGTGGAGGGCAGATGACTGAGACCTGAGTGCCCTCTGCCGCCTTACAGGAGGCAGAGGGTGAGCATGTCTCCTGACCTGGGACTGAGATTCATCTGTAGATGCAGGAGGCAGGACAGGGCAGCTGTGGGCTGGGAGATGCACATGCACACTCCTGGTACAGTGCAGGAGTCTGAGAAATGTCTGAAAGGTGGCTTGAGTCTACAGTGTCCCCAAACATCCACTCTAAAGCCCCCCACTGAGAAGAACCCATTAGAATAGAATCTTAATTGAGCAGGAAAGTGCCCCATCAAGGGGAGGCAAGGAAAGAGGATGTCAAGCTAAAAGAAGAGAAAAGCTGAAGGCTGAGCGCAGAACACAGAGTGATTTATTTTTAAGCACCGAGTAGAGAGACTCAACAGTGAAGTTAGAGAAGCTCATGTGATCAATCCCTCCTTTCCAGGAGGGTTGGGGGATAAAAAGGAACTGTTGTCAAATCCCTTGCAAACTTATTTCTTTAAAAAAAAGAGGCAAAGAAGCATAAAAATGTACCTGCGGCTAATGAAAATATACAGCAAGACATGGTCACTAACAGAAGGACTTCTAAACTGATGTTTTAAAGCAAGGTAAAACAGGTTTACATAATAGAACACATTAAAATAGAATTAGAAAAACATTAAAAGACAAAGTGATAGAATTGACAAAAGAATCTAAAATGAAAGCAAAAAGAAGCCCAAATAGGAACAAAAGAAAAAATAATGACAATAGATAACAGAGAAATAGATGAAAAGGAGGAATATTTAAAATATTAAAAATCAATAGTGTGATAAAAAGGGACTTTAGAGAAAGTGACAGGTGAAGATTGGCACAATAGACTCACTGCACATAAATTGCCAAAGGAGAAATCCAGGGCAGCAGAACAGATCACATATGAAAATATTGTAATTCAAGAAAGCATTCCTTTCTAAAACTGAGAACTATATATTGAAAGTAAAAATCATATTCCTGGAAAATTTAATCCTGACAGATCAATACTGAGCCAATATTTTAATATTCCTGGGCCCAAGCTAAAAATGAATCCCAGGAAAAATGATCAATTCACTTACAGAAGATGTCATCATACTTTTGGAAAATATGCTTTATACCAGAATAAATCAGAAAACTCAAGAGGAAAAATGTGTACCATAGGTTTTATACCTAGCTGTAGTGACTTTCCCACAGATGACTGAAACTGTTAGGATCTTGTGAACACCCGCTAATAAATTTGTTACAAAAGATCTCAGACCACCATTTTGCAGTTAGTATCAGGGGTGAGGATTTAGACCTGCCCAAGAAAGAGTAAGTGATTGTTTTAAAGAAGAAAGGATAGAATATAATAGCTATGTGCTTTAGAAATACAAATACAGCAGAAACATAAAAAAAAAAAAAAAAACCTAGGGAAGAAGAAATGAGAAAGCATGTGAAACTAGAGGAGCCTAGCTGGTTGCCAGGTGACTATGAAGTAAATAATTCTGCCAGTAGACTGCTGCGGAAGGAGGGAAAGGAGAGGAGGCAGACTGATGAAAGAAGAGAGTAATGATTCTGCCTCTCTTCTGTGAAGAGAACAATCCAAATCCTAGGGGCCTGGGTGCCCAGAATAAATAGGTGCTGTGTGTGGTCAATCATATGTAGGGGCCTGAATTTGAGTCTCACTCTAACAGTAAACATAATATCAAGTGAAAGGAGAGAGACAAATAGATACTTAAAATCAATGCAAAAAGTACTAATAAAATGTTAAGTCAAACAGAAAAAAAGAAATATAATACTGAGGAATTTAAAAAAAAGATAATTCTTTTCTCTCTCTCTCTGTTTTAATCAGGGTCACATCAACTTCTTCAGCTACCTAGATAGAATGCCTTCTCATATTTTATATTTTTCGTATGTTTATACATTATAGTTTTTAATTCAAGTGGAAAGGATGGAGGGTATCTTCACTGAGGAGAGATAAGTACAGAAATATTCACATTTTTTTATCACATTCTTTGGGAGCTGTAACCTTTTATTAATAGCAAATATGAATTGAAAGGAGCAGGCAAAGATTTTAATACTAATGTTTTTGCAACATCTTTTAGATTTGCAACATTCTTGGTACTGAAGAAACTTGCAAATGACTAGCATTTAATAGCTTCATGTGAGCACGCCATATAGGCCTAGTGAAACTCTTCCTGCAAAATCTGCTCTCAGAATTTCTTCTCTACAAAGCTATAATAATGGTATTTCACCGTGTAATTTACTCCTTCTTAAGTATCACCTTTTATGCATATGGTTTTGTGAAAAGCTGCTCGATCATGATTTATGGTTAGTTTGTACTTTGATATGCTGATGTCTGTCTTATTTTAAAGTTTATCCAAGTGATGAGCTCAATAGAATCGATAAGTGAAAAATAGACCAAAGCAGCCATTTGAAAAAGGAAAATAGCTCTCCTGGCCATCAGTGGTTTTCTAAAGCATAAAAACTTGAATGTATTTTGGGGTCAAGCATATTAGTTTCTTGTTAGATAATCTACCTGAAATAACAAAAAAAAAATGTATATTGATGTGGTCCCACTGACTGTGAAACCTAATCCAGATATCAGATTAATAGATGTGAGACGAACCTATTACATTTGAAATTAGTTCACATTACCCAGTGCATTTAAAGATACCAGAACTTTTGATACTATAGAAATGACATTCTATTGGTGATCCTTGTTATTATGGCTGCACTGAATGGCTAGAGGATAGTGTTCAATGAAAACTCCACTGGGATAGCTCTAAATTTCCTGGAAGACGGTAATGTTGCTATTTTGTAATTCTCCTGTGTTTGTCATATCGAAGAAAACCCTTAGCTCCTCTAGGAAGCATGTTTTACCTAAACCCCATAGTCATCCACAGAATCATTAATTAATAGAAATTCAGTGCAAAAAATTTCAGGGATTTTGTAAGTGTCTTATCATTTACATAATTACGACTATTTCTGTAAGCCGGTCTGGCATCAAGTATCTAAATTAAGTAGCTGAATCTGGTGGCAGAAGTGAGAGGTAAAGAATACTTTGCCCCTGTACACACGCCACACAGAGTTACATCTCTGAGAAGCTAGTTATATCTAGCTTATCCTCTTAGATTATTATTTTTTTTATAAAGGTTCATCAGAAGTCAAATCACACCATCATTCATATGAGAAAGAAGCAGGCGGCAGCAGCTGTGTGTTCAGAGGGCTCCAGAGTCTGAGCAGGGGTTCCTGAAGAAGGCCCTGGCCGGTGGCGGGATGGCAGGCAGTTTTCTGGTGGCAGCTCGCTTTCTCTCCAGATCTTCCTGGGGCACCATGTTACCTTACAGAATATATTCATCTGTGCATCTTCATTGTTTAGTTAATATGCATGGAGTCGGGAAATCAGAGGCAAAGAAACAGAAGGTATCGTAAAGGGAATGCCCTCTGTCTTTGCTTGCAATTCAACCAAGCAACTGTTTCTAAAAAATGACTGACTTAAACAGCAATTATAATGCAGTTGTTAATCACTCAACTACATGGTTAATGGTAAGATTTTTTTATAGATGAGAACACAGTGTAGACGTCCTCTGTATTGGAAGATGATTCAACTTCTTGCATGTGGTGTGATGTCTAAGAAATATGCCATTTCATTCTCAATAATTGGGATATTATTCAGGAGGTATTGACTTATTTTATGATGTGCAACTGTTGTAATGGGATTTATCTATCAGTGTGGAATCTGCGTTCAGAAAAGTTAATACTGCACTTTTTGTAACCTAAAGGACATAAAAGTGCCCTATAAAAGATAAGTCTTTTGATTGACTGATATTACTAAATGTTTAAACATATTTCAACACTATAACCCACTGTGGTAATTAGAAATAGAGTTTATTAAGAAAATGCTGACTGAATAATATTTTAAATAATATTTTTTCCAAAATGACAGAAAATTAAATGAAAGTCGCTCCTGAATGGCATGTCTTGCAAATTTAACAGGGACTATGACAAGCAGTAAAGTTGCACATGTCACATTTCACCACACACAACTTTTCATCAGGATGCTCCTGCTTCATTAGTTTGGCTTTTATCCAAAAGTAAAGTTCAAATAAAAAGTCAAACAACTCTATTTTAATAAGTCGATACCATTATGTAATTTTTTTAATCCCAAAGATTATTTTCTATTTTTAGATGTAATCATCTAAATGTGAATACTTAAACTACATTATCTTGATTTTCTCATGTATTTTTAAATAGTGTGATGTGTTTGATGTGGTGGATTATGGTCTCAAGGTTAACACCCAAACCTATTTGTCTGCACACACGTGTGTTTCTTCCATAGCCTCACATTCAGGTGTACACAGACAGGTCCTGAAAAATCTGCCTGACCTCAGGTTACTCTTACAACCTCCAAAGCATCACTAGTTTAAATATGTCTGCAGTTAGCCTCCGAAAGGAAAGACCATTCACACTGTCCAGCGAGGATCATTTACCCCAATCATCACAGACAACGCAGTGCCAATACTTGACATGGCCTGGGGAGGCTGTGATACCCTTTCCAACAAAGGTGAAGCTTTACCACTCCCTAGTCACAGTGCTTTCTTGTGTGTTACGATCATCAAAGAAAAATAGCTTCAACGCTATATGGTTGTCCAAGTTTTTGTCTACAGCAGCACTGTTCAGAAAAATCTAATGTGAGTCACCAGAGCAACTTAAAATTTTCTCAGCATCAAATTAGAAAGTCAAAAGAAACATACAATTAACATTCTTAGTATTGTTTTCCTCAACTCAAAATATCCAGATGTTATCATGTTAACATATCATCAACCCAGACAGGAGGAGGTATTTTGCGTTCTTCCCTTCTTGCAAGGTCTGCAAAGGCAGGCATGCACTTCACAACGTGGTCACACACCTTGGCCTTGGTAACCCTGGGTGCTGATGTGCCCAGGAGCCAGAGGCAGACACTGGCTGTGTTAGACACACACATCTACAAGTTCAAACAGAACACAAAAGACTTTGCTCATGAAATCACATGTATTGGGCTCCTGCAGCAGCAGACCCACTACCAGGCTGTGCACTCGGAAGAAAGAAAAGGGAGAATGTGTTTGGACTCAGGTTCGTGTGCTTGTCAGGGAAATGGTGAGCAGTTACACAACAAGAGGATGATAAACCATCTCAGTCCTTTCTTCCTGGACAGTCAGCGCCACAAGGTTGTGAACAGGTGCACGGCATGGCCCAGATTGGGAGGGTCTGGCAGCTCTCCCTGGGAGCGGGCTGGCGCCACCAGTGACCCAGGTAACGAGGAGGAGAATGCATGGCATAGAGGAGGCCTGCTGGCAGCCTGGGGTGAAGTTGTGGGTTTGAAACAGATTCAGACCATTGTTTCAAATAATATAAACATATATGGATACATTAGTGGTCAATTTCAATATTGAATTTCTGACATTCTTGCTAGTTTCATTCCTGGTGCTCCTCATTATTTGTCCATCTTGGCAGTACAGGACACTTTTTCAAATCTATTTCATTCACGATGTCGTTAGCGGTTATTGAACAGCAAAAAAGCAAGCCTTCACTTTTTCGAGCTTTGTAGATGCCAAGTTTTACCTGAATGAATCTGAAATGTCATAACAACAGATGCATTCATAATTCTGTTTTGACTGAAAAAAAACATTGACCAACTTTCTTCTGGACCTCAGGATGGTACAACATGTTAACTGAGCCGACAAGTGAGGAGCATGTTTCTAGGGATGAACATATCGCCACGTATACAAGGTCTCTTTCTTGTTCCCATGAACTGATGCCTACTTGTGGACATTGGCGCGAAGTCTCTTTCCCTCTACTGGTATTTCATTCCGTGGGATGCAGCTCAGTTAGTGTGACAGCCGGGGCCTCAGTGGTCATGCCCCGGAGGTGACGAGGTGATTGAGCCCTCTGGTGGGGTTAGGAAGGATGAACTGGGTGGTTAACAGCAGTCTCACCCATAAGTAGGGAATGTTCTACAGATGTGGGAGCAACTCCTTGGGTCTTGGCAGGAGTATGGTGCCCAGAGGTGATGGTCAGGATGGGGAGCACGCCGCACGAGGCTCAGACCTCTGCATGGCCGTGGGCAGGCGCCCTTCCCTTTGCCGAGGACAATAGGGTTCTGGTGAAGGTCCAGGGCCGTGCTGGGATAACTGGGGTAACTGGGACTTGGGACAGTGGCTCTTGAGAGTGGTTTGGAATTCTTTCCATATTTATGGGTCCATACTGGCAATCTTGGGGGAGCACTGGACCTGGTGGGGACAGTCAGACTTTGGTAAGTCCTGCTGGGCTGTCAAGGCCTCATAAGGGCAAGGACTTACGGGCAATCTCTGAGCACCTACAACCAGGCCCAGGGCTGTGACTGTCTGGTGACTGTCCTGTGAATGTCCTATGACAGTCCTCACAGACTACTGAGCTTGTCCCGTTGATCCTAGGCTGGTGTTTAAACCAGTAAGCAAGACTAAGAATCATGGTGGAGAGTCCCTATTCCTGTAATTCTCCCTTGTGGTAGGAAGTGTGCATGACAAAACTTTTCCACCTTCTTCCGCCCCTGCCAACTCCTTCCTAGGGGAATGCAGTCACTACCCTGATTGGTAAACTTGGGATTAATAAAATAATTTGCTCACATTTGGCATGACTTCTCCACTTTTCCATCTGAGCACAACCTGAGTGCTGACTAGTTTCCCGTGCTGCAGGCCAAGTGTTTTGCTGGGCAGAGCCCTCCTGGGTGTTGAGCTGGCCTGCTGACTTGCTGTCTGGGTCTTTTACTCAGCTCCATCCTGTTCTGCTATGGCCCTTTAGCTCCACACCCCTGTGTGACTGCTGTATGGATACTGTTGTTTGTGTCAGTCTCTCCCAGGTGGAATGTGAACACCAGGAGAACAAACTACCACCTGGGTGTCACTCAGGGAATCTCCTCTTGCCCAGAACAGCATTGACAGGTTGTAGGTACTGATTTTTGAATGAATGAGTTCATGCTTTATTCAGCCTTCTGACGGGGAAGGGTGCTATTTAATGAACACCTGAAAGACTCTGATGAGAGCTAGACATTAAACAAAAATGAACATAAGACTCACCTAACAATGATTGAAGGGAGATCATTAGGTAGAACATATGATTACTTATTGACAAAGATAGTGAAAATCTTTGCTTAGCCTACAAAAGCAGAAGGGTACATGGGACCAGTTAGGAAGGGCAGACAACTGGAGGAGGAGGGACTTCAGTGAAAGGGGAGTGGGTTTGAGTGGAGTGGAGACTTTTGCACTGAGTTCTTCTACCTCTACATTGAAACCACCTACATTGAAGTGAGTTAAGAAGTCATCAGCAAGACCTCCTCATTTCTTTACGGTGCTTCTGAGGGAACGACATACAAACCCCACAAAACAATGGATTTTCCTTTTGTAAAACTCTAGGTAAGCCAGAATCTAGAATTTGCTTTATTATTTTTGCTGACAGTATATTCTGGTGTAGCAGAGCAAAGTTGATTACAGTGACTCACTCTCAACCCTTTGGTTCATAATTTATAAACACTGTCTTCTAGCACATTAGTCAGGGAATCTGGATTAATTTTTCCAGATAAAATGCTTTTAAGATCTTAGATATCAAAACGACCTGAATCCAAAATATTAACAGGATCACAAAGTTCAGTATCAATTTTCATTTGTTTCAGATACTAACATTTCTGTTTCCTGCTAACAAGACCAGCTCTAGAAATGAACACGGATATATAAATGGCTACATACATGAATATCTGCTTGTAATTAAACATTACTATCTTATGCTTCATGTCACTGAAAAGAGTTCCTAAATTTCAGTTCTCTCTACACTCTGTACCTGAACATCTTCTCCTTACTTTTTGAAATGGTGACACCTTAACAGATGAACGCAAGTCTCAGAAAAATAAAATTACAGCACAATAATAAAGTTTATAGTGTAAGATTAAAATTCTGCTATTGGGAGGGATTTTGCCCCAATCTCATATGTGTAAAATTCTACAAAGCTTCCAAAGATGCAAATAAGTCCCTCGCAGTTGGCTAATCACTGACAGGGTGTATCACAAAAGCACAGCTAATTAGCACACTGATCGCCATCTGAAGGAAGCAAGTGGCTAGCTGCGCTAATAATTTCCATAATTTGGCTTGTCAAGAAATCATGCTTCACTTAAAAAATCTGGAGAAGATTCACACAGTAAAACCAAATCTTTTTCTAAAGTCCACAGGAAGAAGAGCTAACTGATTTTTGAGGACTATTGTCTTTATTTTTATTGAAATCATTAAGTGTAATGAGCCATGTTAACATAATACTGAATTTGAGCTCATAATAGGATAAATTACAGTGAGGAAAAGTTTTATGTTTTGAATTCTGAGTTCACTTTCCTTTATTATGGCATACTTTCATTTTACAGAATAATACATAAAATGATAGCTTCAAGCAGGATGTTTTTGCAATAGCTTGGAATTTATTCCTAATTCTGCCATTAATTCCTTATTTATGGTTATGTGATATGTTTCTCAGTGAGTGAAATGATAGCCTAATGAATTAGAGTTGAAAAGATGTGAAGAATTATGATTATGCCTGAGATTTTGCCAGTTATCTGGATTTTGATATCACATGTACTGGTATATGAGTATATTTTCTGTTTACAAGAACTTACTGCGTGAAATAGGGTTCTACTCTCATAGTTCTGTATCCAGTATCTAAACAAAAATAAAGAGCTTGAGAGCTGAAAGATCTTATAAATAAAATTGCTAAAACAAAACAAGATCCAATTTGTTTAAGTTTGAAACAGATCATCTTTTGATCACCAGTTATTTGGTTTGCCTCTTAAATGGAGGAATGAAGATATCTCTGCTGTGGTTGATCCCAGATGGACAACCATGTGTCCACTCTAGGAGCTTTGAAAACCTTGCAAACTCAAAATAGTCACAAGATCATATGTGCATTTAAATGTAAGAGTACTATATGAAATTCTGAGTCAACTAACTGTGATTCTGCTGCTGAAACCCTGTTGTTATTTTAACTTTTATTTCAGAAGAGATTATGGGCAGAAAATTAAAAGTAGTAATGCATGCAATTAGCTGTCTTTGAAGAACTGAGCACCACCTCTGTGTGTGTCCACACAGGTATGTGTGTGTGTGTGTGTGTGTGTGTTTGCATGTGTGTGTTCAAGGGTGAACTATGGAAAAACTTAGCACCTAATTAAATAAGAAAACACTGAGGACAATGCTGGAAAAAAGTGAAATGTAGCAAACTCCCTTTATTTTTTCTGATGTTCTTCCAGAACAAAAGAAAACCAGAGAGTGTATTTTAAGTAAAACCCAAGTGAGTCAGAGAATATAGTTTTAGGATGCTTGGGGGGTAGATTTAATAAGAAATCATATTAGCTGTGGAAACCTTGCTTGCCAGGACACATCTCTTCTGTGACTCAGGGCCAAGACTCCTGACTGCCCAGAGGGACAGCT
The DNA here is from genome assembly GCA_004363575.1 of Solenodon paradoxus. NCBI lineage: Eukaryota > Metazoa > Chordata > Mammalia > Eulipotyphla > Solenodontidae > Solenodon > Solenodon paradoxus. The sequence goes on from RJWH01000943.1 coordinate 149,971, forward strand.
GCCTCCAGTTTGAGTTTGGTGAACTGAAAAGACCCCTCAAGAAAATCTGGTTCAATCTAGAACTCAGCAACTTCAAGTCTGATTAAGATGGAGGGACCTGATTAACCCTCACGCTTATACAACAAAAAAAGCCCACAGATGAATGATGTGACACCTGGTTCTGCAGACTATGAGCATCAGACAATGAAAAACTGATTCCCTGAGAGGGAAAACTAATAAGGAAAGGCCTGTAATTGTCCCAGCTCCCTTCCTGGTGAAGGTTTTGTAGTCAACGGAACAAAGAGGATGAGCCCAGAGTTCTCCATGACTTGAGGAGACGGAGCAGGGAGTTCAGGGAACCCAACGAGAAAAGTACCTCAGAGGCGAGAATTGCACAGAAAGAGAGCTGCGGAGGTATGCAACTGGACCTCCAGAGTATTCAGCTGTGTTCTATTTGGTTCTCGTGTATGAAGAAAACCCCTGAGCCTGGAGAAGAAGCATCTGAGAGCATTAGTGAGCATATTCCAGGGAGCACTCAATTGGGAATGTTGCCTGTTGCCATCCTGACTAAAAAATCTCTTAAATCGTGGGTCACCGGGTATAGTACTCAGAAAGGTATGACTCAGTAGTTGAGTAAAATTAGACCTCAGTAAGACACTTCCCTGATTCTACCCAACAAAACTTAAACTAAGAACTTAAGAGACAAAACTGTGTTCCTGACAAAACTATGTTACCTTTATGGGAGTCCAAAAATATCTGGCACCCAACAAGTTCAATTCACAATGTTTTTAGCACAGCAGAACTACAAAGAAGTAGAAAACTATAACCCGTGATGAAAAGAAAAATCAATCAATGAAAATTGGCTTAGAAATGGAACAGGTGAAAAACTAGTTGACATGGATTTTAAAAGTTATAAGAGTATTGAGTATGTTTCAGAAGTGAGAGAACAGACTAGACATGTGAAATAGACACAGAAAAATATTCTTAAAATTGAAATTGGACTCCAGAGTTAGAAACTAGCATGTTTGAGATTAAATATAGTGGAAAATGTTGATGGCAGATTAGACATTCAAAACAAAAGATTATTGTACTGAAGACACACAGTAACAGAAACATGCAAATGAAAAATGACTTACAAAATTGACAGCATCAGTGAACTATGGGACTTCAAGCAGTCTAAAATATGTGTAAAAGGAGTCCTAAAATAGGAGGAGGAGAAAAGCAGAAACTTAAATAATGGCTGAGCATTTAAAAAAACTGATGGAAGATATAACCCACAGATCCAAGAAGCTCAATAGATCTTAAGCACAAGAAACATGAAGAAAACCACACAGAGGTATATCAAAATTAAAGTGTTTAAAACAAGTGATAAAGAGAAAATATTAAAAGCATACAGAGATTAAAAAACATTTAATAGACTACTAGACACTTATCCCCAGCAAAAATATCTTTCAAATGTACACATAAAACAGGATTTATTCAGACATAGGAACAAATTCATAACCAGCTCACCTGTACTTCAAGAAATGTTGGAGGAAGGTATTCTATAGAAAGAAAATGATACTAGGTGAAAATGTGGATTTATGCAAAGGAATGAAAGCACCCATAATGATAACTCTATGGGTAAATACAACAACTTTTAATTTAAAGATATGTAAGAAATAATTGACTGAAGCAAAACTATGTGCTAACTATGTGTTGTGAAGTTTATAACACAGATAAGTAGGTCCAAAATAGTAGATTAAAAATGGCAAAATGCTATTGTAAAATTCTTATACTACATGTAAAGCAGTATAATAGTTCTTAAAGTTTTAGTGTGATAAGTTAAAATACATACTATAAACTTTAAGGCAAACAAGAAAATAATACAAAAAACATTCAGAGTTAATCAAAAGATAAAATGAAATCATGAAAACATCTCAATATATTTTTTTTTAAATGAAACAAAACACAGATGGGGCGAATAAAAACAGAAGTATCAAGATGATAGATTTAAAAATGACCATATCAAAGTCACAGTAAAGGCAATTAAGTTAAATTTAAAAGCAGAGACTATTAGATTATATATATAAAAGACAATATAAAGTTACATGCTACCTCCAAAAAGCATACTTCTACTAAAGTACAAAGGCACATATTTGTTGAAAGTAAAAGGATGGGAAAAGATAAATAACACTAAAATCATTCAAAACTGGAGGTGCTATATAAATATCAACAAAATAGGTTTCGGAGCACAGAAATTTAGCATGCATAAAGAAAATAATTTTAGGCTGAAAAAGGATTAATTTATCAATAGGACATCATATTCCTAAACATTTATGTACCCACTAACAGTTTCAAAATATCTAAAGTAAAAACTGATAAACTGTGGGATGAATTAGAGAAATTCATAACTGAAGTCCAGTATTTCAACACCATTTTCTCAATCACAGAATAAGTAGACAAAAAATCAGCAACGACACATAAAACTAGGACGACATTAGTAGCCAACTGACACAAAAAACACCATCAATCAAGTGACCTAATTGACATTGGCACAAGCACTGCAGCCAGTAACAGTCGCATGCACGTTTTTTTTTTTAAAGTGCACACAGTCAGTTTTCCAAAACAGATCATGTTCAGGGTCATAAAGAGTCTTAAATTTAAGAGAATTCAGGTTATACACAGCATTCTCTCTGACTGCCTAGTACTAAATAAGAAATTACCAACAAAAATCCCCAAACATTTGAAAAACCTACAAAATATCAAAGAACAAATAAAAAATAGAGAAGTATTTAAATTGAATGAAGATAAAATACATCAAAATTTGTAGGAAGCAGCTAAAGGAAGTACTTAGAAGAAAGCTGATAGCAATAAAATCCCTATTAGAAAAGATGAGCTATCTCCTGAGTGACCCCAACTGCTTGCTGAAGAAACTAGAAAAGAATAGAAAATGAAAACCCAAGTAAGGAAAACAAAGGAAATAGTAAATATCCAAGAAGAAATTTGTTAAATAGAAAACAGAAAAGTAATAGAGAAAAATGAATTAAACCTAAAGCTGGTTCTGTGAGATGATCAGTTCTCTGGATGAACCTCTGACCAGAATTACCACCAAAAAAAAGAGAGGAGATACAAACTGCCACTCACAGGAATGAGAGTAGAACATAGTACAGATACTATAACATTATCCTATAATAATTTAATTATTATATTAAATATAGTAAGAGAATGCTGGAGGCATTTTATGATAAAAATACAACTTAGGTAAAATGGACAACTTTCTTGAAAGAAATAAACTATCAAGCACACTTGAGAAAATATAGTGTGACTATGTTGTATATAGATATATCTTTCACTTTAAAAATAAAGCTAGCATTGTTAGACTTTTTTCAAAATTGAAAAAAAATAGCAACCCTGAAATGCATAGAGTTAAGTAACTTGGGCCAGGGTTTAAAGATACTCAATCGTAGTCATATTTTGTATCCAGGGATGAGTGACTCAGCCCACGCTTTTGTCTGTATGACAAATGATGAACAAGTAAGTTCAAAAGAGTGCTATTTAAATACCATATATAGGTTAAATTTTCATTTATGTAAAGGTATATACATGTACTCTAGAATTATCAGTATAATAGCTAAACACTTGATATTTAGTATTACATATGTATATATACATTTTAGAGAATTATACAATAGAGGCTCTAAAATTTTAAAATCTTTTTACGTGTTTGGAAAAGTAAGGACCAACTGTGGCTGAAATTATAGTTAGAGCATGATTGTTGTAAGTTATACTTTGAGATCAGTGAACTCTGAAACAGACTGATGCAGCTATTATTTTTTAAAGCATGAGTTAATGATCCAGTTGGAATGATTAGCCAACTATTAAGCAAGTCCAAGTGGAAAGAGCACACGGAGTGCGTTCACATGGACCTAATTAGAATCTGAGCTCTGCTTTTATTAGCAGGGAACAACTAACCATTCTAAGTTTCCATCACATTATTCATAAAAATTGGGGTAGCATGTTATTTTAAGTAATTACTGTGAGGATTAAAACACAACCCATTGAGAAGCAAAGACAAGGACAACAAATGACAACTATTGTCATCAGCGTCAGTGTTGGCTTAGACGAAGAGGGAAATAGTAACAACAGTTAAACCAAAGAGGAGAGAGAGAATATGAGAGACAATACGAGAGAGAATATGAGAGAGAAAACAATTAGAAAACAAAATAATACCTAATGAGAAGTGGATATAGAAAAAAGTGGGATCTGAGTTGGAAATATTTCCTTTCTCCTTCTATCTCCTTCTCTCTCTATACTTCCCCCAGATTCTTCCATCTTATATCACGTCTAATTCCATTGAAAGCAGGTTTGATTTTATCTTCCCTTTATCATTAATATTTGTAAAGCAAGAATTAAAATTCGAATGCTCATAGGAATTATGAATCATGTGAATAATGAAAGCAGGATGGTTTACAGTCTCCCCACAGGCATATTTATTTGCATAGTAGTCATTAAGATGATTATTGACTTCCTCACAAAAATCTGTTCTCTGCCACTTTTCTGGGAAAATTGGGGTCACCCAGTCATTCCAGGCCCTTAGAAATAATTCTCTACTTTAAGAAAAACAGTAATACCAACAGAATAATTACCATCAATTGGTATTAGATGACCACAGTAGAATTAACAAGAACTGGTGTGAATACAGAAAACTGGAGGAAAGGTGTTATTTGAATCCGTACATCTGCTGAGTCACAGGAGGAATATCATCTATTATTGTCAGATCTTCAGGTTACGTGCACATTTCTCCATTGAAGAATTTTTGCAAAGGAACAAAATCCATCTATAATATCAATTATCTATAGCAATATTCTTCTCTACTCACTTTCCAATAAACAGAACTACTCAACTGAACTGCTCTATAAGTTGTGAAAACATGTCTTTCATCTACATACTGATGAGCAGATTCATTCATTCATTCGATGGTTATTTTTGAGCATCTCATGATCAAGGCACTGTGGGCAAAACCAAGATAATTAAGACATAATTACTATTCTCAATCATTTCTTTTTTTTCACTTGAAAAAATATCCTAAAATCACTTTGTTTCAAGTAATTGTCCATTAGCTCTGTCTTTCGTTGACTCTGTATTTGTGTACATGGCTTTGCAGGTCAAAGAGAAGGAGGGCATCAAAGATAAACAACTGAGTCTTACTGAGAGTTGCATAACTTTTCTATGGAAAATCTTATCAAGCAAGAAATGCATGCTGTGATGGTCAGTGAATGAGAAGTGTCTCCCCTACCTCTGTGCTTGGAGTCATCACCCTCCACAAGCAACATTTACTATCATCTAGAGTGGTCCAGAGAGTGTAATAAGGATCAACCTAGGTGACTTTTTCATTAAAGCTCTAAAGATTACTTTGCTTCATATAAATGATTGCAATATTTGGATGCCATTCTGAAAACGTTGCCTTTATTAAGTTAGCACAGACAAGTACAGAGAATTTTCATATTAAAGCCAGGATTGTTTTTTCATTCCCTTTAGAACTTACTGCAGTTATTAAAACAGGTTTTCTAACTCTCTCTATACACATTGTTTTATGCATAATAGACTAATTATATTAAATGAGTACACTATCAGTGAACTTCCTGGATGAGTGAGTTTTCTTAGGTTAAATAAATGTCATAATGCACTCTAGACAGCTCTGTCCTTACATATTAGGTCAGAATTTAATCGCCTTGTGTAAAAAATTATCAACCAAATCTTCTCAGTGTAGCTTTTCTACATTTTCTTGTGTGAATAAATGAATGCTGCCTATTGCTTACGCTTAAAAAATCCTCAGACAAGATCATACTGTGAAGCCAAATTCCACCAAGCACGACAGAGGAGACAACTTCTTAAGGTAGAAATATGATTTAGAAATAGGAAAGGGTATCATGTTCTTAGGGAAACTGCTTAATTCCATTTTATATGATAGACTGAATCCTATTCAAAGTTATCCACAGAGACCTGTGTTTTCCTCTCAATTTCTGCGCTTTGATTTGGTCTGATGGTCAAGATGATTAGCTCGGCTTTCTATTTATTGGCTGTCACAGGCACCAAAAAAAAAAAATCTTGGTTTCCCCTTTGTTGGCATGTTATGGTCTCAGTAGTTAGGTCTGAGAGATACGCAAATATTTTAAATTGCACACATAATGGAGAAAACAGGTTTATTGAATTCTACAGTTCGGTGCGCCCCCCCTCCCCCTGCCCCACTGGTTACACCACATTCCTATCTTGGAGAATTTGTAGTGTTTCCTGTAATCATGGAGACCCATTACCTCCTGGTCCACTTAGTTATATCTCTGGACAAGGCCTAACATCAGTATTGAATAGTGACTATCCCATCTATTTAAGTGTCTTCAGACTGACCTGCAGGATCAAGAGGCCCTAGCTTTCAGGTCATATGGCAGTCTATGCTGAGTCCCACAATGACTGACCTCTCCCCAGCATCCCTGCTTCTGCCACCATCTCTGATAAGAAGGTTCTTCTCCTCCCTGTGCCGCACTCTTGCAGAGACTGGTACTATTGGCTTCTTGGGAAGCATTTGCTGGCTGCTCTTGAAGACCGGTTTCGTCTCATCTTAAGATCCCCACTGCCCGCCATGTTCCAGAAGCCTCGTATTCACCCCAACATCAGACTTATCTCACTGAATGGTGGATGATTTCAAGATTCCTCACCTCTGTCTTCATTTGTTGTCTCCTCAGTTCCTAACATAACTCCTAAAGGATAGTCTGCGCAATATAAATCCTTGACAAACTAAATGAGCAATAATACGAAACAATAATAATGTGAATCCCCATTACTGAGTTTTTGCTCAGACAGGATCCTTTCCGTATGATGTCCCTCATTCTCACAACAACCTGCAATGTCCTCATGTTAGTGATTAGAGACATGGTGATGAAGAAAAGTCAAGATACATGCCCAAGGACACATAATAAGAAAATACCAGCACTAGAATTTAAATCCAGATCAGTTTGTCTTCAAAGACTCCAAGTTACAGTGTAATGAGGACACCATCTTAGGATTACAGTGAGTGGGGATCTTTGGGAGCAGCCTGGTAAGGGAGTGCCCCTGGGGGTCTTCTTTCCTGGAGAGCCCTGAGGAGTGATCTCTGTCCATACCTTCAAAGGGCGATTTCTGGGAAAGCCTTTACCTGCCACTGAGACAAAAAGGGTGCAGGAAGGGACTGGGGCCCTTTGGGGACTCACAGGAGGGTCATAGCCTTGATGACTTGGACCTGCCCATTAACTATTGAAGCCTGATCACATTTAGAGACTACAAGCTAGGTCTTCAGTAGAAGAAGGGGCATGAATCTAGCCTGGGTGGCCTAGACTAAAATTATTCAGTTCATTGCTATTTCAGATTTGTAACCCAGTGCAAGGATCTTAATTATCAGACTAATCTAAATAGATTTGGCTTACAGCTTACATGTTTGCAGGCCATTTAAATGAATTCAACCATAGGATGTTACAAGTGCATCCAGTTGGTGGTTTCTGGTACAATTATAAGTTGTAAAATTATTACCAATGTAGGCAGTTGTGTTATATTATGTTTCATAATTAATGTTCCTAAGTAATACTTTAGGTTCACACCTTCATTTGCAGCTTTCTAAATGAAAGATTTCATACTAAAGACTGCAAAACACAAGAGCAGTTCATGAAGCACTAGGATTATTATTGCACTCAGAAATTTTAAAAGGCTTAGGTTAAAGAAAAACTTGCAAGAAAATTAGTCATGTTTAGTGGATTAAATCTTGCATGGAACAAGCGAAATTCATATACTAAACACAATCTTTAGAAGGAAAATGTTTTCCCTTAAAGAATACTAATCCTTTTTAAGAGAATCTCATGTGTCACTAAAATGCTGACTACACATACATATATATATATATGTAAAACTTAGATGGATATATATATATGTATGTATCACACCAAGAGGGTAGTTGGAATTAAGAATCCTGCTTAATGCCAGGAATCCCAGCCGTCAGCCCTCTTACTGGAAGGGTGAGTTAGAAACAAGTCACCTTTGACATGAATAATGATTATAATGGCAACAGCAGCAGCCATATTGAATTCATACTTACTAGTGCTGAGCATAGTTCTGAACATTTTAACTCATTTAGCCTTCACTACCTACATTTAACCTTCATAGCAACCCTTCCTGGTAGGTGTGAGTTTATGCCAATTTTATTGTGGAGAAAATCAAAGTCAAGAGAGGTTAAGTAAGTGTTAAAAGACACAAGTGTATATAAGTGGGGGATCAAGTTTTCTTGCTCAAAGAAGGCAGAGAAAACTCTTTCCTGGCAAGGAATTCATATCCAGGATACAAAGAGAACGTCTCTAAAACAGTAAGAAAATGATAGATCACTCAAAAGAAATTGGGTAGAAGATATTAAGAGGTAATTCACAGAAGAGAAAGCATATATTGCCAAATAAATATGGGAAAATATGCCCAACATGGCAGATGTATACTGGAAGCCTGACAATGTCAAGTACTGGCCAGCATTAAGAACCAGGAGGATTCTTAGTCTTAGTTGATTCAAAGTAAACTGAAATGACCACTTGAAGGAACATTCTGGAAATATCTATTGAGTTATCTGAAGTTCTTTCTTATTTACCACTCTCTTGCTTTCAAGAGCCATACCAGATTGTCACCTCCTTCATGACGGCTCTCATGAGACACAGTACAGTCCTCAAATTTCAGCACTATCCTTTCTACTCATTGGGACGCATGAGAGACACAGACTTCTTCAGTAGTTTGCATCTGTTACTTAAGTGCCAGGGCAGTGGTGCATTGTGATTTTACATTCCTAGACTCTAAGTAGGAACTGAATCAATGTGATTAGCTTGACTGAAAAAGGACTAGTGGAATCAAATAAACCATATTTGGGTTTCTCACTGTTTCATTAGCATATATCGGACACATTCTGACAATCCAATTATAGTGAGAAAAACATATCTTAGGGCAAACAATCCTTAGTGTTTTTGCCTTATGTAGATTTGCTCTATATTTTCTTGAAATTAAAATTGAGCATGACATATTTTCTGAAGAAAGTAAGAAAATGAATTGCTGGAGACTAATGTCAAGTTTTATCTTTCATCAAATCAATTTTAAAAACCATGCTCATTCTATTGAACATTCCAAAATGACAAAGCCCTAAGGCTCTAATTGACTTTTGATAAACATATGACGGAATCACTCAAATGTTTCAGTTTATTGTCTAACATCTATGTACCTGGCAGTTATTAAGAGAGACAACATCATCTCTCTCTGGAGTTTAATGACTGTTCATGACTTCCACTATAACTTATGTTTGGCTGATTCTCAAATCAATATTTTAGCCTTGATCTCTTGGCACAAATTCCTTCTCTTTAATTTCCTCCTTTCTTTTTTTAAATCTCTAGTCATAAAAGTAATGTGTGTTCTTTGTAGAAAAGAATTGAAATTTTAAAGAAAAACTAAAAGAGAATAGGATTACCCATAATACATAGTACTATCACTAATAATTGAGATAATCACTGTTAATATTTTGATATGATTTGTCCAGTCTTATTTACATAACATTTCACAAAATCAAAACTTACTTTAACCTTACAAGTTACATATTTGCGTGTATACATATACATACACACATATGTGTATATAATTTCAGCATTCTATTTAAAAATTTAAACATTAGTATTTTCTTTTGTTAACATATAATTTTTTAACTGCTCTGCAGGTGTCTACAGAGGGAATTAATCATAAACTGGAGTTAACTGTCCCCTCTCTTGGGGGAGGTGATGTTTTATTGCCTTCTGTTTCTGGTTTCTCTTGATCTCTTGATTATAGACAAAATTGTGCAATGAACAACTTTGTAAATAATGACTTGAGGGGTCTATTTTAGTATAGAGATCATCACAAATGTTGTATATTTGATTTACACAACATAAACATATACCAATTACTTCTTGTGATCACCATCATGGTGGTGCTCTATGTATCTTTGTTGGTACTGAATACTGAGTGTTTGTATCTCCATCTCCAAGGAGGAAACATCTGCCAGATATTCTAAAAACCACCTCCCTTCCAATAAACATGTTTGCTCTGAAATGCAGTTTCCTCCTCTTCTAATCCAGCTCCTGCCTTAGCTGTCATGACTGAGGGCACCGCCCTCCAATCAGCCTAGAATGGAGGGCTCTGGCATCCTCTCTGCCTCAAATCTTTCTTATCCCAGAATCCATGAGATCACTACTTCTTCCATCTCAACTCTGGGTCTATCCTTCCTCCTCACTCACTCTGTCTATGCTGTGTTCAGGAATACATCTACTCTCAATTGGGTTGTTTTAAAAGTTTAGTGATTTGCTTCTTTGCACAACTGATACAGAGACTGTGCTGAACATTGCAATGGAGAAAGCAAAAGTTACCAATAGATATACACAACATGGTAGTTCCCACAGAACTATTTTGTGCATCTCCTAGGATTTTTCCTAGGATTTTATCAAATTAATCAGGATCAAACCATAGTCATACCTTTCTATTGTAACTTTTCTTTGATTAGTGCCCGATCGTTTTGTAAAATGATTAAAAACTTTGTAAACATTTACATTTAGAATGCTTTCCTATATTCCATTAAATGACTATATCACAGTTTTTATAACCATTTCCCTAACTGTTCAGCATTTGGATGAATATCATGGTACATAAAGCCGTTTCAGTAGATTCAGTTGTTCCCTTAGGCTAAATTCCCAGAAATGGGATAAATCTATCAAAGTCTATTAACATTTACAAAATTACCTGTTTCTATTGATTCTTCACATCATGGCTACATATAACTTTCTATATGTCATAGTTGGTCCTCACTTCCCTTCCCAACACAGTCAGATGACTGCTCATTAAACCCTAAAATCTAAATCTGAACTTCCGACTTGATATTATTAGGTCTTTGAAAAGTCTTCCCCAGTTTCAGAGCTTACCTCTCCTCAATTCCAGCATCCTCACTTCCAGCTATACATAACAAGTGCTTCCTTTTTTCAAATATACCTCTAACTTTGCTTCTGTCTCTATGTATCTCAACTTAGACTGAACCCTACTTTTTGCTTTTTGCTTTTTTTACTTTAAAACTTTATTTCTTATAGAAGTTATAGGTTCACAGAAAAACTGAGTGGAAGAGAGAGATTTCTCATAACCCTCCTCTCCCCACACACTCATACCCTCTCCTATTAACAACATACCTCACCACAAGGTACATTTACAATTGATGAACCTGCAATAACATGCCACTGTCTCCCAAAGACCACAGCTGACATTACAGTACACTCGATGCTGCTCTTTCTGTGGGTTCAAACAAATGGATAATGCATGGTCCTCCATTTAGTATCACACAGAATATTTTCACTGCCTTAAAAGAGCCTTTGTGTTCTATTCATCCCTACCCATCTCCACCCACAAATCCTAGCAACCACTGATCCTTTTACTGTGTCCATAATCTTGTCTTCACCAAAATATCATATAATTGGAATCACACAGTATGCAGCCTTTCCAGATCAGCTTCACATAGCAATATACATTTAAGGTTCCTCCATGTGATTTCATGCCTTGAATATTCTATTTCTTTTTAGTGCTGAATAATATCCCCTTGCCTGAATGTACTGCCATTTATTTATCTGTTCCCCTAGGGAAGACATGCTTACAAGTTATGGCAATTAAGAATAAAACTACTATAGATATCCTTGTGTAGATTTCTGTGTGGACATAGTTTCCAGCACCTTTGAGTAAATATCAGGGATTGTAATGTACATGGTATGTTCAGTTTCATAATGAACTGTCAAGCTCCCTTTCAAAGTGACTGACAGCATCCCCAACAGGATTGAGTGCGAGATCCTGTTGCTCCGCATTCTCATCAATATTTGGTGTAGTCGGTGACCTGGCTCTTCTAAAGTAGGGGTTTCAATTTGCATTTCCCGGATGGCATATGTGGAACATCTTTTCATACATATATGTTCTTTGGTATGTTGTCTGTTCAGGTCTGGGATTCACTTTTTAATTGGATTGACTGTTATTGTGGAGTTGTAAGAGGTTTTCAAAAAATATTTTAGGTAACAATTCTTGATCAGTGGTGTCTTTTGCGAATATTTTCTCCCACTATGTGATTTGTTTGACATGATCTAGTCATTGTTTTTAACAGAGGAGGAGTTTAAGTTTTTATTAAATGCATCACATTAATTATTTCTTTTGTAGGTTGTTTCTTCGGTGTTATGTATAAAATTTCATTACCATACTCAAGGTCATCTAGGTTTTCCCATGAGCTACCTTTTACGAGTTCTATAGTTTTGCATATATAGAAGTCTAGAATCCATTTTGAGTTAATTTTTATAAAGGGTATAAAGTCTGTGACTAGATGAATTTATTTTGTATGTTTTACAGTATCACTTGTTAGGGAAAATATCTTTGCTCCGATGTATTATTGCCTTTGCTCCTTTATCAAAAGATCAAGTGATATGTTTACAGGGGTGTGTTTCTGGTCTTTCTATTCTGCTTCATTGATGTCTCTAATTTTTTTTTTTGGAAATGCCAAAAGAAATAAATGCCACCCTGTCTTGATTACTATAACTTTATATGAATTCAAAGTTGGATAGCATGAATCCTCTGACTTTGTTCTTCTCCTTCAATATTTAACTGGCTGTGCTGGGTCTCTGTTTCTCCATGCTAACTTTAGAATCAGTTTGTCAACATTCATAAAATAATATGCTGGAATTTTTTGGAAACACATTCAGTTGATAAATGAAGTTGGGAAGAATTGATATAATAACAATATTGAGTCTTTCTACCCATGAACATGGACCATTTCCCCATTTATTTTGCTGATTTTTTATTTTGTTCATTTGTTTAAAATATAAGCATATATACAATGTATATCTTGTACATATTTTGTTATATATAAATATTTCATTTTGGAAAGTGCTACCTCCTTTTTCATATGCACTTAAATCTCTGCTTTAAAAGTCAACCTGTTTCCTCATTGCTGTTTACCCCAAATCCTTCCTAAATTTAAAAAGAGTTGCTCTTCATTCTTGCTTTCCATTTTTATGATAGGTTCATTATGTGTATGTTGTAGCAGCTGCCACAAATATTTGTAGTATAGTTCATTATGGATAAATGTAATGACTTTTTAAAACAAATCACATATTATTAATATTATATCAAGCTAGTGTACTCTGTCAAGTTGAATCTTTGAAATGTTTACAAAGCTATATTTAGTTTAAGTGATGTAAGTCTGAAAAAGTCAGATCTTAAGTGAGCTAACTCTTGCTCTGTATTTAATTTTCTATCTATAGATTAAATACGTAAAGCAATATTCCCTTGTATTGTGAGACTGTTTCTAAAATAAGGAAATAAAAGTCATATATGAATGCGCTTGAAGATTCTCTAAACAAACAAGTAAACCAATGAGTGTTATATAGCCATGGTATTATTATTTTCTCTTCATTTTGCTATATTTATGATGTACTTCTAAACCTAAATTATTTGATCCTAATAGAAAAATATCATGTCATTTAATTCGAATAATTTCTAGTGTAAATCAAGAAAGCAATTTGAACTCAACTGCCTTGCTGAAAAGCCAGGGAGTGAAAATTTTTCATGTTTATTTTTCAGGAACTTAGTAAAACAATGGGGAATTGACTGGATAGTATTAGGCATAGACTAGTGACTGGGCCTAATGACATGAAATATGTATGCAATATTATTCAAATTATGCAGTAATAACATTGTAAATGTGTGTATGTTTCACATAATTTTGATTAGAACAGTATTGGGAAAGCCTTGAAGCTTCTTTACAGTATGAATTTGTAGAGTAAAGGAAGCTAATATGCTGATAATTTATTAAATGCCCTTATTAAACTATGCAGATTTCTAAAATATTTTAGAACTTTATTCTTTCTAAATAAAAATTTTAGCAGTTTTTTCCTATTTTCTTTTAATTTTTAAGTTTTATTTTTCTTCTCTGAATATTAAGTGCAAAATTTAGGCTTTAAAAGCCCTTGTGGAGTGTGGAGGGGTAGATTTTAGTGCCTACTGATTTACGTTAAATGAAACTTTCTTGTTACTGTGAAATAAAATTTGCATATGACACATTAAAGGTGCATTCAGCGATCTTAGGTATTATTTGATGTACACATTTTTATTCTGCTAGGAGAATAAACCAAACAATGTCTAGTCACTTAAAAATAAGAAAAATCCATGTAAATTATAGATTTATACTAAAATTTCCAATATTTAAGCAATTAAGATTCATCCAACAATTTAAAAACACATTTTAATGTATTAGCACAACTTCATGAATAAAATAGAAAAAGATAACGTTCACTATCCTTGTATTCATTTTAATTAATTAATCAAATTGAGTTAATTGTGTTAGGTATCATTTACTAGAACCATTCAAAGTAAGGTACAATTTGAAGATTAAAAATACAAATCATGGATTTTTTTTTGATGCAAATCAACTAACATATTTATACAGAAGCAACAATATAGCATTAAAAAAAAGGGCCATTCTCCTTCAGGTTCTCACTGAAGTCAGCTCAAAACCACTTCACTTTGACATTTTTGGGGCTCTACTATTTACAAGGGCCTGTGCTAGGTGCTAGGATAGATTCAAAATTGTCAAGATACGAGCTCTACCTCCAAGAACCTAATAGGCCAGTCAGTGAGATAAGATATCTCTCCCTGAAATTGACCCTAGCATTACTTACATGTGCTAAGAAATATGATGGAAATAAAAACAGGTTCAGGGTTCATTCACAACGTTAGTGATTCATTCCAGCTGATGGACTGGAGGAAGACTTCATTAAAGACATGTCATTGAAACTGTGGCTAAAGAAGGGGTAGGATTTAGACAGAAAGCAGTAGATGGCCAAAGGAGGAGGCAATGAGAGGGATATTCTAAGCAGAGGTGAAGGAGGTCAAAAATATTATTTGCAGATTGAGATTGTGTTTGCGAAATTAGTGATAGGTTTGGTTGGAGTGATAAGCTTAGGAGGAGAGTTAAAGAATCTTACAAGTGAGATGGAATTAAATTGTTCTTAAATCTTTTATGGTGAAATAAACATATTCGTCCTAAGAAATCAGATGATGCTAAAGATAGGTGTTTATCAAAACAATGAGAAAACAGCACATCATTAAGGAATATTTATTTTAAACTTATGTTCAACTGCTTTTGATTAAAAAATTAGTCAGAACACTTGAGAACAGGGTTTCATAAATTTGAAGACTCATGTACCTTTACCTGGGAAAGGAGTTTTATCTGGTTCTCCTAATCTATACTTTTAAAATAACTATAAAATATTCCATTGTATTTTCTGAATGATAAGCATTCATACTGTTTGCAGTTTGAGAATATTTAAACTGTGCTGTTATAAACCTCTTTATGCATATTTCATTTATGAGAATGTCTTTATTTTTATAAGATTAAAGAATAGGTGTGCCCTGGTGGCTTAGTGGATAAATCCAGAGGCCAGCGCAGTCCACATACATCCCAAGGACCCAGGTTTTCGACCCAGGGCCAGGGGGAACAACCAAGATGAACAACTAAATGAAATAAATAAGATGCTTCTCTGTTCCTGCTGCCTGCTTACTCTCCTTCACTCCTGCCTGCACCTTTCCTTTAAAAATAAAAGAATAAATTATGTCTGGGGTGTTAAAACAATAATATGCAGTCACATAACCTTTCAAAAATGTTTTAATAATGCATATTCCTTTCTGCAGCAAGTAAGTACCGATTTCACTTTAAATGTGTCCAGTTACAATATTCCAAATACTTAATAAGCAATGGAGGGATATTCAGGTGCTATGCATTAACTATTTAATTACTGCATCTTGAAGTTGGAGGGATGGGAAGGGTGGGATGGAATTCTTGAAAAGGATGGGGGCTCAGGGTAGCAAATACTTATGAACTGGAATATTAGCATTCCAATGGCCATGCTAAACTCACCAGGTAAATGTTAGTCACTCATGACTAGGACTGGATATTCCTGGATATTTTCAAATTTAAAATTTCTGCTTCCTTAACTTTCAGTTTAGAATACCTTTTAGTTGTCAATTTACATTCGCTTATCAATTGTTAACATTTTTTTCTATTTTTATTTGTGCTATTTATCTTTTTATTGTCAATTTGAAAAAGCACCTTATATATTAGTGATATTATATATCTACTAAATCTTTACAAATATATTTTTTCATCTTTTATCTATGTTTAAGGTATCTTTGTACTAAAACTTAAAAACTAAAATATCCCTATAATATAGATGTCATTATATTGATATTAATTTAATAATTTTTATAACTTTATCTAAGTCCTACAATTTTATTGCTACATTTCTAAGGAACTGTAAATTGTTATTTTTGTGACTTTTTGTCACATTTTATTTCTAAGTGGTTATTGATATAAAGAAAGATCCTTGTATTTTGTTACTTATTTTATATCCATCAGTTTTACCAAATTCTTTTGGTTCTTGAGATAGTATTTAGTGGAGTAGCTTGGATTTGTTGTTATTATTGTTGTTAAATAATAATATAATGAAAAAATTCTCTGCTCTTCAATGTTTCTGTCATATATTGCATTTTCTTGTCCTATACTTTAGTCTCTAAAGCAGTGCTAAAAAAAGAAATGAAAGCTGACATATGGATTCTGTTCCAAATCTTAGTGACAGTGACTTTAATACTCATCAGGAATAATTGATTTTTCATTGAGTTTTGTTAAAAAGCAATATTTTTATTTAATTTTTGTCATCCTTCATTTTTCTGAGGCACTTGATACTTTTAACTTTATTTTTTCCATTTCGGAAAATAAAACCATTTTCAAGTTCTGCTACGTCCTTGACTATTCCTCATATATCCAATCCATTGCTCTTCATTTTTCTGCATTTGAATCTTTGGTCTCTCCCAGGATCCTTGGTCTTCTCCTCTTAGTCACACTCCTTCTCTTGAAGTCAGCAGTCAGTTTGTCTTTTTTCAGTATCATTGACTTCACTATGATCTATATGCCAAGTGTTAGAGTAAATATTTATGTCTCTCATTATTCCTCTGTTAAAATGCTAACTCTTAATGTGCTGGTGTCTGGAGATGGGCCCTTTGTAGGTGGTGAGGTCATGAACGTGAAGAGGAGACAGCGGAGTTTGCTGCCTCTCCACCAGGTAAGGGCACAGCAAGAAGGCAGCCATCAGAACACTATGAGGGGAACCTGACCAGACACCAAATCTTCAGCTCCATGAATCTGAGCCCCTCAGCCTCACCAGTTGTGAGAAATAAATGCTTGCTGGTTCGGCCGATACACATTGTTTCGTACTTTGCTGTAGAAGCACCATTAGCTTTACTTTCAAATCCACAAATCTGACTTTAAGCTCTTTCTCACCTCCTACTATTACATATATAATATATTTTCACCTGACAGTTTAATCTACCTGCTTCGCCACTGTTCAATCTCAGTATGTTTAAACTTGAATGATAATTGTGCACATCCTGCCCTTCTATATCCATCTCTTATGATAATCTCAGCACCACCTAAGTCACTCAATCTAGAAACTTGAAGACTATCTTTATCCACCTTTCTTATTCCTTCAGTTCTAATCAATTCTAAAGCCCTTTCAATTCTACTTAAAAAATTTCACAAATTCTTCATCTTTCCATCATGATACAACTATCATTCTGCTCTCATCATGGCTAGATTCATCTGCACCTTCTAGCATTGTTTTGTCAAAACACAAAGAAATTTCTCTCTATTTAAAACTGTCTAGGGATACTTTCAACCTCTGAAATGATATTTAAAATTTTAAATGTGGTTCACAGTGTCTCTTGTGTTCAGGAACCAAAGACTCTTCCTAATCTTGTCTTGTGCTTCTTGCCACCATCTTTCTTTCACTACCATGAGTTTCTCACTGCCTCTTAGTTTCAGGATTTCTCAAACACAGCCTTGCTCTTTTTGTTCTCTGTGCCTTTTCTCTGCTCAGCCTTCACTGCACAGTCATGACTTTCTTGCATACCTCCAATCCTGTCTCAGAAGGCTGGCCGTCTTCCCCAGCTGCCTGTCCCACCTGTGTGTCCTCCTTTCTGATGTGTGAATCCCTAAGGGGTAGGGTGGAAACCTCTCAACTTTGTATGTACAGCATAGCACTCAGTATGGCCTGACTCAAATCATATTGTAGAAGGAAGGAAGAAGGGAGGGAGAAGAAGAGGGACAGGTGAGTGGATGGAGTAAGAAAAGACCTCTACAGTTTTATTTGAATTATTCATTTTAGCATCATCCTTTTTCTAAAAGTAGAATTAAATCAATAAAAAGTGTTAAGGTGTTTGAGGAGGCTAAATAAAACAAAACTGATATTTAATATACAAAAAGTGTGGAGTAAAATTGAGTAATGGAGAGGGAGCAAAAAGAATAATTATGCCATATATCAGCAAACTTCAGTGAAAAGTGGTTTAGGGAACTAAATAAACAAATAAAAGCAAATGCTCAAGTAACATGAAAAATGAGCACGGTGCTTTATGCTTTGTAAACACTTTATTTGTCAAACAAAACACAAGGAATAGATACCCTGTACAAGTGAATTTTGGCAAAGAGCAGATGATGATTTTCTCATATAGCTCTATAATGCTATTTTTCTTTTAATTTTTAAAGGAAAGGTGCAGGCAGGAATGAAGTCGAGTAGTCAAGCAGGCAGAGAGAAGAGGAAAAAGCACTTACTTATTGTATTTAGTTGTTCATTGTGGTTGCTCTCCCTGGCCCTGGGACATAAATCCATGTCCTTGGGATGCACGTGGACTGTGCTAGGCTGGAGGCAGCAGACCTAACCACAACTCTACTGGGGCACGTCTCAAGCCTTCACAGTACTTTCTGCAACACAACTTACATTTTAAGACATTTTTATTAGAAAGATGCAATGCATGTTATTCATTTGTCAGATGTCGGGGCATATTTACATGTACAACATTACATTTTGATTATTCCTAAGAAAGTTTCTTAGATCAAGGTAGAAGTGTACACAGAAGCTGTTGGACTTTTTCATGATTTTATTACTATCTGTTGGCTTTTGGCCCCAAAATGTATACCTTCAGACTCTTAACCAACACAGAAACGAGTGTGTAGGCAGTAATAGGCTCGCTAGAGATAATAGAGCAGGGACATGACCAACTCACTCACTCTCACAGTGAAGACTGGAGTTCCTCTGCATTCAGACATCCCCTCTTGCTCCAGGTAAAGCCTGAACAGAGATCTTGAGTACCGTGAACTCATTTCTATTAGATGCAGCCACAGTCAGTCATGACAAACAGCCATGATTACTGAGTCCTGACTGACAGGAGTGACTTAGAGCAAGGACTCCAGCGTGCTCACCAGGTTATAGTCCCACTCACCAGCTAGTTGTAAGATGCGCAGGTGACTTCATCTCTCTATGGCTCAGTTTTATCGCCCCTAGAAAGGAGGCTTTCTCATGAGGATTACACATAAAGCTCTTAGGAATAAACTAAGCCTAAGTCTTTGCTATTATTGATATCATCATTGGTGTTATTTAGGGAAGAAAGCTGGATAACCAGAAGAAACAGAAAAGGCAGAAAATTCTACATAGCAGTCATTTCATTTAGTAACACTGTATTTTCAGAGGTGTATAGTGAATCGAGACCACTATCAGATGCAAATCAGTTACAAAATGAACCATTTTAAATGAAACAAGTGATCTCATAGTTTTCAAAATTCTGTCAGGAAATATTAGCAAAGAATCCTCTGGTAACAAATACCAATTTTCAATTCTAAAATTTTGTATATCTGTTTTCTTAAAACAGTATCGCTGATGCGTTGCTAGATGTTGTAGAATTTACTTTGGGTATTATAGTTTGAATTCTTGTGAAAAAGTACATATTATCAACATATTACTTTTTGGAATTTTAAAAACAAAAATGGCATGGTATTTAATTCCATCACTGCACCACTTATGTTCACTGTAGAGCTAGCATATGGTATCGTCCCTGCCCTACATTTGCATCAAGAAGCAATGGTTATATTGGAGCTGACATCCTTATGTGAGTGCCATTAAGTGTTTGTAACTTCCTCTGTAGTTTCAGTCTTTGGTGAGTGTGAGGGTCTCTTTCTGTGACTATTTTATAATTATAGTGTTACTCTTAATAAATTCTCCAATACTTTGTACTACAATTTTGAATGAAAAGAGATACCTGACTGAGAGAAAAAATTAATATAATCATTAGATGTTCTTTAAATAACTTGAATAAATTTGTAGCTTGGGCTTATTTCATTCCCTTTCTTTCTTCCCAAATTCTGTAGCTTCTCTCTTTGTTTTAAGAAACCTGTCCATTTAACCTCAGCCCCAACTAAATAACAGAACTCCCACAGTTATGTTCCTGTTCTAGGGATGTGTGATTATTGAGTATGTGCACACACACACAGCATTCTTGATATTACGTGCAAAGCAGGGTAACTGGTGAGTTTCTATTTCTTAGTCTCTTTTACTGATACGGTGGTTTATTACATCATAAATTTGCTGAGAAGACCAGGGAAAAAAGTAGATAATGATAGAATATCTAATTTTGGGTGGAAGAACTCAGAAGGGAAATTCAGGAAGGAAGGCTAGCACTGTGTAGATAAATGGCATACAAGTTCCAATGAGAGAACTGCCTGATTTGCAACAAAGCCGTGACTAGTAGGTGTCATCAACCGGACTTTCAGTATCAGGTTGGGGAATGACCTGGGGTTCAGGGACAATAGCTGCTATCAGGAAAGAGGGTCATCATGCACCAGATGAGGAGGTGAAAATGTGTCACAGTTGCAAAAGACTTATATCCATCCCTCACAGGGATTTCAAGTCAACAGGTGTGAACTAGTGAGGGCAGATCCCTTCTACTGATTTCACAGCAAAGCACTGAATCCAGAGAGGGCCATGGCCCGTCTTTAGTCATGCGATTAGGTCAGTGCTAAAGCCAGGGACAGGGCTGGACCCTCACTTTCCTGGTGTATTAGCCAAGTCCTACTCAAAATCCATGGCAATCACTGTTATTATTTAACATCATTTTACCATACTAGTAACAATGCTAAGTTGTCTTGTGTTCTAGATTTTTTCCCCCTGTCAACAGTAGAGGTTTAAAAGAAAATTCATCCATGCTAGAAGACCCTTCCAACCTACTTCTCACTCCTAAGGACACAGCTTCTTCATGTTATATGAAGGATTAAAAAATAAAAGAACTTGATTTATGAAAAGCTACCATCTGTCTGTTAATAAGCCCATGGCATTCCTGAATGCCATGTCAAAGACTGAATTTCAACGAAAATCATGATTATATAGAGTGGAGTGTTAGATATAGAAGACCATTCACAATGTGGTGAATAGTAAGTAGTCAAAATTCTCCAGCTTCTGTGTGACCACTATCTAGACCCACTGGAAGGCATGGCTGACTTTGAGGTAGCCGGAATCATCGGTTGTGTTATGGGGTCTCCTTTCAGCCTGAGACAATGTCATATGTTAATTCCGGTGTATGCTGGGCAGATGGAACCAGGATGAAGGTGACTCACAGTGCAAGTGCAGAGGATGGACGGAAGTGATATGTTCAGTTCATGATTTATAAGAGAGATAAAACTGGGTAAATCAGCACAAGGAAATGTAATTCCGTACTGGTGTTAATAGAGAGGGCACAGTTTATTTGGCTCAGAGTGGACTGTGAAGGATTTGATTATGATAAAGAGCCAACTGGAAGTCATACACGTCTGAAGAACATGTGCAGATCGAATGCATGGCTGACATAAGCCATCTGTTAAGACTCCCTTATGCGCACAATCAGGACTGAGGAAGTTAACGGCCCTACGAATCCTCACTCCTCAACAGGTCTGTTGGCGGCTGGAGAATTATATGTTACAGTGAAATACTCCAGAGAAGAAATGAACTCAAAGGTCATCTCATTCAATCTCTTCATCTTATAGATGAGGAAATTTGGGCCTGGAGAATCAGAGATTGAACAAATCTTAAGTCCGTGATAGAACCAGAACCAGAAGCAGAAGCTGGGTTTCAGACTCCTGGTGGAGGGACCTGTCCTCTCTCATCCTGACCTTCCTGATGGGGCTGGAGCACTCATGACCACACCTGGTCACAGTCACAGGTCGAGAGGAATACAGATGTGTCTCAAGAGAACGGTGAGTCCTGTAGCTGCAGTGCCGACAGGGACACGGGGAGGGCAAGAGGAAAGTCAGCATCAAAAACAGAGCAGCTCCCTGCACAGGGCCTCAGAGATGCAGGGCATTTAGGGAACAAGAAACTTCTTCCTCACTGAAGGAAGGGTGAGCAAGGCAGGGTCCGAGAATAAGGCTCTTCCCAGCCCCGAGCGTGGTCTGGAAAAGGACCATCAGCATTACCTTCAGTAATATCTGGTAATATTGAAGCCCTGTCTAGTAAGATTTACTTTTACTTTGGAAATAGGTTTGGATTTTTTTTGCGTTTGACTCACATCTCCCAGTCAAATACTGACCCATCTTTGTTTCCCTCTGAGATCTGGGGTACAGGGCTAGAGGATAATGGATGTGCAACTCCCATGAATCAACTCTTCCGAGAGAGGTGATTGCAAGGAAATTTGAGGCTGCAACACTTCAATGGTTCCTTTTTTAGGTTGTGTATAACCTCTTTGTGCCTCTTGGTTTTCTCCCAAGGTACTTGGGAAGCTCTGTAAACATTCACTTACAGATCTCATAACCCAGCTGCTGTTGAGAGAGGCGGGAGCATTAGATCACTTCTGGTTCTTTATCTACAATGGGTGACTTCATAGGTTACATCAATTGACAACATGACCCCATATCCATATTTTGTAAAAGGCAGAACTGCAGCCCAAGTGGGGAAGATGATCAAGTCCCTAGATAGAATCTCACTCTGGTTACTCCTTGTCCAATTCTTTGCTTGCCCACTTTTCCACGCTAAAATATGGGTCAAGTGCTACAGGCCAAGAAAAATACCCTTCACCAAGAATGCTCTGTGACACTGAACCAAGTCCAGACTCTACGACCTGAATTTGTGTGAAGGAAACTGTTCACAGAGCGTGAAATTGAGAGTGGTTGTGGAATCTGGGTCAAAACTATCACGTTTTGAAGAATCAGGTATAAACGATGCCCACATGTTTGCTCGAACTTGTTTTTAAGTGCAGGGATATTAAAAAGGGAACGCACTGACAAAACCCGCGGCCTCTGAAACCATCGCTGAATTACAGTGCTGGTGTCCCCTTGTGTTGATTACTTCCGTCAGGAATATATGACTCAGGTGACAGGAGCAACGCCAGTATTAAATTTTGTTTTATGTTGTAATTTTTACCTGTTTGGGGTCTGCATTGTGATGGAAGTATTTCATTCCTTTGATTTACAGCGCTCAGAACAAGGATTAATGACAAGTAACTTTAGTTTGGCTCTCTCAACAACTTTCAAGAGATGGAGGCCTATGTAAAGAAGCTACTGGATGCCCCCAGGATTGCTTACAAAGTCATTTTGAACAGACAACTAATTGGAAGTGTTTTCTTCAGCTATTCCCCCTCTGGCATGACTCTCCTTGGGTGAGGAAGGGGCGAGCAATGGGAGTGAGTCGGGGAAGCTGAAGCTTGTGAAGCCCCACAAAAAGTCATTGTGTTTTTATGCCACAAGAAAGCCCTGTAGCTGAGATTCTCGCTAAAGGAGACGATGGGAATCAGGCCACAGGAGGTGTGGTACAGCTGACCGCAAGACAACCTGGTGCAGAGCCTTAAACTCCGTACCCCAAACGTGGCTCTCAAACATCCCTGTCCTCTGCCCAGATATTCTACTCAAACTGCTCAGTTATGCATTCAGAGAGAGACTCCTGAGCTGCCTGTGGCATGTGGAGGTGATTCGGGGATCTCCACCTCCCCATAAACCTTAACTCATGTAACAAGGATTTGTGTGACTTGGCTACAGGAGAGTTAAATAAATATAGTTTAAATGGCCACTGTCAAACCTCACATCCAACTAATTCTGCATATATATGTCAGGCACATAAGTCTCCAGCATTTCCAGCCTCAGGGCACTTTTGATTTGACTGTTTGTTTATTCATTTATTCAATAATGTTCTACACATTATTATAATCCGGTGCTGGGTGCTGAGATCCAGGCCTAAACAAGATGGGTACACTCCCTGGCCTCAGAGAGCTTACGTTCTCCCGGGGAGACGTGCCACAAAACAGGCCGACAAGTCATGGTGATGAGCGAGCAACCTTGTGATGATGTTAGAATAAGAGTACTCGCTCTGAGACAATTTCGGTTCCACTCAAAGCATTTACCAAAATCAACAGCAACTTGGATTACAGAGTGGGAAGGAAGATGGTGACAACTAACTAAGAGGATTGAGAAAGAACTTGTCGGGGGTGACTTGTAGGCTGAGACTGAAATAGTGGGATCGAGCCAGCCAGACAGAGGGACTAGCAGAGTAGAGGCTCTAGGCCTGCACGTGGGCCCAGTCAGAGTTTCTAAGGACTGAGAGAACACCAAGTAGGAAGAACTCAGTGAGGAAGACACAGGTAGTGCCTAGGTATCTACTTTGGATTTTAAAATAAATGTGGTGGAAAGTCATTGCAGTGGACTTATACCATCTGACTGACATTTTGAGCTCGCTCTTGTTTCTTGTGGCTATTGGATGAGGGGCTGGGTGGTAAGAGAGAAAGTGGCATGACAAGTAGGGGTCAGCTGCAGTACTTAAGAGATAATGTGGCAATGGAAATGAAGAGAAGTGGCTGGATTTGAGGTGTAGGTGAAAGGTGGTACGTACCAGTGGTGCTTGCTAATGGCTTGAGAGTAACTGGAGGGAAAAAGGAACCAGGATTTTTTTCTTGAATTATAATTATCTATCAGTAATAAACAGCCTGACATTGGAGTTCATGAGATAGAAATATACCAAATGTTGAGGAAACGAAACTATCTAATGTACCTCTATTAGTGTCTCACTTAAAGTTAGGGAGTAAGTAAGATGTCAATGAATAATTGGTTGTAAGTTTGTTTCTAAGTTTCTATGTACATGTAAAATGAGCTTCTAGAGTACTTTTCTTCGAATGCTTTTCACTTGTACTTTATCATTTTTATCGAAAGTTGGGTAACATTTTTTTGCCCCACCTACTTGGTTCCTTCATTACTAGAGTGCTGTCACATGGGAACATCAATAATTTGACATGTCCAAGGAAACAAAAAGTTAACTCAGAAACGTGTATCATTCTGACTGCTCTAAGTTTGGTTTGACAGTGAGACATACATGTTTCAAGAGAAAGTGCTGTCTTGTTCTTGCTTTGAGATTCCTGGAAGGATTGCACAATCTAGCTTCAAGCATCTCATTAATCCTCACAATATTTCAGAGAAGAAGACAGGTGTAGATTCCTTTGGTTTTGCCAATATCCTTGGTGAGGTGGAGAATGACCTCATTATAATTACACAAAATGAATTTCAAGCTAATGTATATATAGGGTATTTTGATTTTGGACACTCTATGCTGCTTTGTGAAGCTGGGCTATATGCTTCACTAATCCTAAACAGTGACAGATTCCCAATTTATTTGACTTTATAACATAGTGAAAAAGAAAAATACTGTGAGAGGCATATACAGAGATTGACAAGCCATCAGACACTTATGCTCCTACTTAATTATCATGGGCTGGATGCAACTTGATAGAGGAACGGATAGGTGCTATGTAACTCACTATAAAGACAATCCACAGGTTAGAATAAGTTGAATGAAGATATTCCTTGACGGTATTTGTGAATATCATCTAATGCTTATGGGAAGAAATATAGAATAGTTTTTAATAAAATACAATGATTAATTTTGCAAATATGCATTCCACTTGCCATTCCAATTTCAATTTATGATTGCTTTTATTTTATAAATTCATTATGAAAGAAAATATTTGCATTGCAAAGAAAAGTAATTTTTTAGGATGTAAAAAAAGCGATGATTTTGTTGAAAAAAAAAAAAAACAGAAAGCTTATCTGCATTCTACAGAACATAGTAGTCAGAAGCTTCAAGGTAACAGAAACATGAACATCCCAGAATGGACGTGACATCTGTCTTCTTCCCACCCAACTAAATTGCATGCAGTTGGCTAGACAGCCTCGAGAACGGTTTAACTTTTAACAGCACGTGCGCAGATTTCAATAGAGGCCACCCACATAAGAATTCAGAAATCAGCTATATCAGAGTTATAGGAATTTGATATCTGAAAAGGGTTTATTTTTCCAATTTTCATGAGAGAACTGCTACCAGATGTATTCTCGCAAAATACCCACCTCATCGTTTCAAATCCTAGATAGGAAGCACCTGTTCTTAAAGCAAGCATTCATTTCCATAATAAAACATATCGTGTGCCACTTAGGAACACTTTCTAGCTTAAAATACTTAGTGTAATAAAATGTGCAATAAGGGGGGGATGAAAAAAACTGCAAAGAGCGTCCCGTATAAGTGCAATAATTACAGCGGCTAGGTTTAAGTTACCCAGAAGCTAGTTTTAGATAGATTTTTATTTATATATCTAATCACTGCAATAATTGCTCTAATTTCCACACAATTTTTATCTAATTATACAAATTTCTATCCCTTATGAGCCACCAAGAACCTATATTCCAATGATGTACCATTTTAAATTTAACTGACTAGTCTTCTTCCTAACTAAACAATTCATAAAACCTTCCAAGAGATCATCGAGTGACAATGGGTTGAAAAATGTGGCATTCTCTCAGAAGGTATCGAGTGCTGTAGATTTATTGAGTAGCTATTATGCGTCAACTTTAGGACATAACGGTCAACCAAACAGAGTGGGGCAGTGGATATCATACAAATAGTCATGATTAACCTAGTTGTTGATTATAAGGAAGCGAAGTGATACAAAGGGAAAGCAGAGGTGCCATTGGGGAGATAAGATGTTCTGAAACTACTTGTCACATCAGGCCTTCCTGTCTTAGGACATCATAGTTACCTGCCTCCATATTTTCATTTTCTTCTACATGATTCCTATTAAAATACCATTCCATAGTGTCCTAGTGTTTATTCATCCAAAAAATACTGACCACCTGCTTATCAGGGATGTCCTTCCCTGTCAGTCTTTGCAAATCCCCACAGAGAGGTCACCCCAATCACCCTGAGCCTGGACCTCTGGGGAAACTGCGGGTCTCTTGTAGAGAGCAGCACTGCGTTTCCTTTCCGTGACTCCGATGCGCTCCCTCCCAGTCTCAACCTTCTGCAGAACCTCACACCCTCTAGTTCATCCTTGCCTCCTCAGTCTCCACAGATGCCTGCGCTTTCTGCTTCAGAACAAAAGAAAGACGCCAGTGGTGTATACATGCTTCCCTTCCTCTTAGCAAGCCTATGCATGAATCTGAATCCACACCTGTCACTGCCCTGGTCTCTATGAGTGCACCTGCTTACTCATCACCATAACCATCCTTGGTCCCCTTTCTATTTCAGGGCCTTGGTGCAGGCATTCCTCACCTCTGTCCTGAGACTTTCTCTGCCCTCAGTCTTCTCTATCCATCTTCTAGGATGCTGTCAGGGAAGCATTTCTAAATGTAATGATGCTCATGTCATGCCCAGGCTTTAACAACCTTTCTTTCCTCCCCACAGGGTAAAGCCTCACCCTGATGTAGCTCTGTTTGGTATCTGCTCTATCCACAACCCAGCCCCACTCATGGGCACACTTCAGTGGTGCCGGGATCTGGCAAAGGTGACAATGGCAGGTAAATAATTAGGGGAATTTCAATAAGATCTTTACATTTAGATGTGGCCTAAGTACTTGGAGAATTTCACAGAGGGAGCCTCCTTATGAAGTGTCAACCTCTCCAAACACCAATTCCTGCCATTTTTCAATTCTTAAACTCATAATTCCGATCCCGCTGGCCACTTGACAGGTGAATTCTTAAACTAGCGCAAGATCTTGCATGAAAAACTGCCTTTTCTTCACTCGTACACGTGGCCCAATTATTTTTCTTTCAGTGATATTGACCCTGGCTTTCTTCTCCAAGAGCTCAGTTTTGCCCTCCTAATACATTCAAGAACAAGTTGAAAGCTCTCTTTTATGTTGCTCAGTGCTACGCACCTGCCTTGAAACCCTCAGGGATCCAGAAAACTCTGTGGACCATTACAAGCTCTTCCCTCCAAGTTTTGCAGGCCACACACTACTCCAGAATATTCCCCTTCAGGCCTTGAGATCTTTCCCTTCTCACTGAAGCAGTTCCTATAATCACATCTTTGAATGGAACTACCAATGATTCCCAAAATGGTGGCCTATAGGATTTCATTTCATTGAGATCATTGCATTTCATAAAAAAAGCTCAGAGTACTCAGGGTTTACTGGGAACCAGAAATTTTGCTTAGTGTTCTCATTTTACCTGCAAAGAAATTCATTTGTTTTACAGATAAGAAAACTGAGCTTTCATGAGATTAAACGATTTGCCCAGAGTTCTTTGGCTTGTAAATTGGTAGAGTCAGGATGTGAAGTCAGGCTTCACTAGTAGGCTTGAAAATTGCTGTTGTGTTTGTTCACTTTCCAATAATTCATTTCATAACTTTTCTATTACAGCTCCTCCTGCCAAGATATCTTGCATTTCTATGGGTGACAGATTGGGTAAGACAAGAGTCTTTTCCCAAGGGAATTAATGTCTAAGTTGAAAGAACTATAAAGGTAAGTAGTATCAACTCATGATAAAACTTATGTTATTACAATTCCAATAAAATGTAGTTAAGTATGTTGGAAAATATGCAGACCTGGGTAGAGTTATCTAACACTGAATGCACTTTGGAGACTGGTGAATTTCAAGGTCCGTAAAAAATGGTTCACGGTCCATAAAAATACGGATGTGCACACACATAATTACTTCTGCATATATTGATATAAACACATACACACTCAGGCTCATATATTTAAATGCTAATTCTGAGAAATCCTGAATATGTCACTTTGTTCATATTATTTTGAGCTCAAAAATTCCCACAATATATTTCTGACCCACACGAGTTTTACTGGCGTCTCATGATTGCGGGCATCACCTGGCGAGACGCTGGACAATTCCATTCTGATATTTGCACAACCAAGACATGGATATCTTTTAATAACTGATACAATCACCTCTCAGAGAATCTTTTGTTACAAAAAAGGACATTCCCTAAACAAATGAGAGGTTTTCTACTTTAAATTCCCCTGCCTGTCTCCACCTGCTTAAACAAGCATCTTGGTGGTTTTCATAAGCATCTCATTATGGAGAACGGCCTTTCTTTCTAGAACTATATTCCCCCGTCCTGACTTTTAGCCATCACTTTCCTAGACGTCTTCATTTCATGAAAGCAAACTGGTATCGTTAAAACTAATAAAGCTTTACAAATGTAGAGCGTTAGTCCTTCAAGGAAACTGGAGGTCTTCTAAGAAAGTCTCCCCATTATGACATGAGGAGAGCAGAATCACTCAACTCTATTCCCCACTCCACTCCTCACACCCACATCCAGCATATGATCCAGTCATGTCGGTCACACTTCACAGGAAACAGTGTGGCAGCAACTTTCTCAGAAAAACAAATTCACTGGTACTTCAGTTTAGGAACATTTATTAAATGCTTGTACACGCTAGTCCCTGGGGGATGAGTATGAGAGAGACGTGGTCTCTGAGCTCACAGAACTCATGGAACTGAGCTTGGAGATGGATGAAAACCACTGAGATGTGGGGAAGTTGGGAGACATGGGGCATAGGGTGAGGGAGGACCCAAATGACACAGAGCATTCAATGGAACAGGCCAGAGAAGAGGGGGGCTGACCCCGAGCCTGAACTGAAGAATAGGCGGGATGAAAGGGAACTCAGGGAAGAACAAGAGTGGAAGTGAAGTAGTGAACAGGTCTGTTCAGTGGAACAGTGGAAACCTCATGGGTTGGAGCACTGCACGGGAGCAGAGAGCGAGAGGGAGGTGGACCAGCTCACAGACAGCTGTGTGTGCTCCATGAAGGTAATTCAGGCATCGACTTGTGAGAGATGGAGCGCACCGCACATTTCCGGTGGGAAAAACACAATCAAGCTCATGGCTTCCATGGATCATTTCGGCTCAGGGAGCAGGTCTGATGGCAAGGATATTAGACTAAAGGCATAAACCCAGGGAAGTGGAGAGTAGTGGGAGCGGGAAGGAGAAAGAAATGGAATCTTAGGTTGATGCATAGACTCCAGGCTGGGGTGACTGGGCAGAAGAGGGCTGTGACCTATCAAGAAACTCAGATGGAGGTTGGAGGGTAGACCAGTCGGGGTGGAGAAGGAAAAGGAGAAGCTTGGTGCCAATGAGGTGGGGTCAAGGCGCCTGTGTAAACTGCTGGATGAAAGAGGCCTGGGTGCCGGGAGAGGTGAGACCTGCACCTCTGGTAAGAAACAGATTCGAGAGCAATGGACATCCATATGACAGGAGGACTCTGGGCTGTGCTGATTACAAGTTCAACCTCACTGGCCATCATGCTGGGGCGCTCTGGGGGTGGGGCTGGATGCTTTTCAATCATGAGACAATCAGGGCTTGGGGGACTCTCATACTTCAGCCACAAAGCCTACTTAACAATCTCAACAGTCAGCATAGTCCACGCAAGTCTCGAGACCATGAACGTGGCAGACGGACATGTGGAGAGGCTTTCACAGCAAACACTGGTGGAAGCACTGCAGCTTCCCTCGTCTTGTTTGCGTACATCTGTGCTCGGCATCCTGAATAAACTCAGAGGTGAATGGGAGACAAGGACTAATCAGCAGGGGAAGCATATGATCCTCACTTGACCACAGAGTTATTCTCTCCCTCCCTCTCTTTCTCCCTCCCTCCTCTTCTCTCCCCTCTTCCAAATCCTCCATCTCCCTCCCTCCTCCTCCTTCCCCTCCTCCTCTTTCCTCTTCCTCTCTCCTCCTCCTCCCCTCCATCTCCCTCCCTCCTTCTCCTCCTCCATCTCCTTCCCTCCCGCCTTCTCTTCTTCCCTCCTCCTCCCTTCCTCTCTTTCTCCTCCTTCTCCCTCCCTCTCCCTCCTCCTCCCTCCCCTCCTCCTCTTCCATCTCCTTCCCTCCCTCCTCCTCCTGCTTCCCCTTCTCCTCCTACAGTTCCCTCCCTCCTTCTCCTCCTCCATCTCCTTCCCTCCCTCCTCCTCCTGCTTCCCCTTCTCCTCCTACAGTTCCCTCCCTCCTTCTCCTCCTCCATCTCCTTCCCTCTCTCCTCCTCTTCCCTCCCCTCTTCCTCCTCCATCTCCCTCCCTCCTTCTACTCCTCCTCCTCCCTCTCTCTGTTATTGATTCTGGCATGACCTAAACCAGGCTAATGGGATGTATCCTAAATTTTGACTTTAGCTATGGGGAAGAGAGACTGACTTCTGTGGATGGCCAAGTCACCCAAGAATGAAACCAACAGATGCACAAGCGCCTGAACCAGGGAAAAGAGACTGAGCATGCATGGCGTCATGTGCGTGTCTGGAGCCAGACATGCTTGAAGCAGCAACAGCCCTGCATGCTTCAGTTATGTTAGCTGAGGAGTAGTCTTTTCTTCTATTAGGCAGTCCAGTTGGGAGTCTCTTGCTAATGACCAAAATGATCCTAAAAAGCCTGGAAAGGCACTGTGTGCCATAAACCTTGGGATAAGATACAAGGATAAAGTAAATTTAGTCGCCAAGTCTGACCAACGGGGACTAGGTCACAATGGAGGGCAGTCGGACCTACCTACACACCAGGAGGACAGTGGCCAATGCTAACTAGCTGTGGGTGCTCCAGCTGCACTTAGAGAAAGTGCTCCTGACAGTGTGATCTCCCCACCCCCATCATTCCCTGACTTCCATTCTGTTTCAGCTTCATGGCCTGA
Organism: Solenodon paradoxus; assembly: GCA_004363575.1. Classification (NCBI taxonomy): domain Eukaryota; kingdom Metazoa; phylum Chordata; class Mammalia; order Eulipotyphla; family Solenodontidae; genus Solenodon; species Solenodon paradoxus. The sequence goes on from RJWH01000943.1 coordinate 181,810, forward strand.
AGCCTTAACACCCATATGCAACCCAGCTCTCTGGGCCTGACAACACAGTTTGGCTAGCTCTGCTCTCTGGTTTTCTGAACTTCTGAGGCCCTCATTTAGTCCCATCTGTGGCTCCAGAATCTAACTTCAGCCCCTGTCCACCTGGAGAGGTCAGTCCTGCTGAACGGGTGGGTACCCTGTGGGCACAGACAGCCAGAACCCAGCCAGCAAATGTCTGTTGTTGACTCCATGACAGAGCTCAGGAGTCAGAAATGGGAAGTTTGAACTTTGCGGCAAAAGAAAGTAGGTGGGGGGAAGTAAATAGGCTCTGGGTGGGACGGACCTGACCTGGGGGCACCGGTTCCCTGTGGCAGACAGACCAAGAATCTAAGGGATCCCCGTAATTTACCAGCAGAGGGATTACTGCCGTTTTTTGCACAGTCTTGATGGTGTGTGGGCGTAAAGTTTCCCTGCTCTGTCAGACCTCTGGGTGCCCTTCCATCTAGGACTCAGCCACAGCTCCCCTCTGCCCGATCACCAACCCTTTGGCCATCAGCTCTCTTCTCCTGCACTGACGCCTTTGCCTCCCAGCTGGCCTCCCTTTTCCTTTCTTGTTTCCTTATGATCTCTTCTCAACACAGCAGTCAGGGATTATTCTAACCTTAAGTTCTATCACATTATTCCTCTGCTCAAACCCTCCACTGTCTCCCCTAATTACTCAGAAAAAGCCAAGCCCTACCCCAGCTGGAAGGGTCTGTCCCCATGGCCCTGCTGGCCACACCTCCTGTGACTCTCCCCATACCCGGGCAGGTGGACTTCCACACTCTTCATGGAACATTCCAGACCCTCCTGCTGGCCTTGTCTGACCCTCTCTGGGAGGACTCTTTCCAGGGGTGCCCTCGGGTGGACTCCCTCATGGCCTTCAGGTGTACTCAAATGCCACCTCTGGGTACCATGTCCCTCTTCAATCTAGTTCTGTGAGGACTCTGCCCTCCAGCCAGATCACCTTTTCTGACTGATCTTTGCCAACGATCACTTTCAGGGCGACCCACGATGCCCACATTCAGGTTCGTAGACCTCAGTGCCTAGACCCCATTAACAGCAAGTTTCACTGATTTGTTTATTGCTAAATCATGTGTCACAACAAAGTCCAACCTCTTGAAGTTAATACATGAATGTTAAAAGCCAAAGCACACTTCTGATCATGGATACATGGTCATGGTTATGGAAACGTAAGCACGTCAGGTGTGCTTGGAAATCCCCATTTTCATTGGTAGAGCCAGGCAGGAGCACTACGCTGCAGAGCATCACACAAATGAGCGAGGTTGTAAAAAGTCCTTCACTGAGCTATTTTAAAAATGGGTTTTAAAATGAATATTTAAATATTAATAGGAGACATTAATTTTTGAAATTCCTTCTTCATCATAAGACAGTTAATCTTAAGGTGAGCATAATTTTGAAAGTCTTTTGCTTGCTAGATTTGCAAAGCATTGCCACCCAAAGCTGCAGACAATTTAATCAATGAGTTTTGCTTTGTTCATTTATTTTCTTTGCTGAAAGTTCTGGAGGATGGTGAAGTGATCCATGCAATTTTTTTTTATTATTCTTAGGATTGAAATGGCTTTCCCTTCTCACAAGTGCGTAGGTATGGTTTACAGTATTATTAAAAAAAAAATCAATACCTTTACTAATGAAATTAAGGGGTCATTGATAGAATTTCAAATGAAATTTCACCTTGTCTTCCCTTACACCCAGACTCACAAATATGGTCACTTTCTCCAGAAAATAATCAGCTGTCTTCGGATTATTTCTGTTTGATCTCTGTTTCCCAGGATTGTGGCTGGATAGAAGGCTTTCATTTTTAATGGAAATTCTTCATTTTCCTCATTCCATTGATAAAACACAAGTTCTGGGCTTCATGATTTCAAAAGACTTTGAAGAGGAAAATCTTTTCAAGTGATTTTCTTTTACTTGAAGATTGGACAAAATGATAAAAGTAAACAATGAAATAAAAATTGAAAAAAAAAAAAAAAAGAGACCCAGGATCAAACAGACAGGATGGTCCTTGGGCTTAAGAAACCCGTTAATGGCGCTGTCACCAGCTGCAAAGACTGGTACCATTGTTCTTCACAGTCAATGAGCAAGATGGTGGAGGCGGTGACAAGCTACTGAACCGCCTCAAGATTTAAGGAACTTTCGAACTTCCATCTGGGGTTTACAATAAATACACTGTATTTCAGTGACTGCCTAACCCTAACCAACATTTATAATATGATTTCTATGTGCCTGGGCCAGGGAGGGCAGAGCTGTCCATCTTTGGAAAGATGGTCTTCGGAGGTCAGGGATGTGTGTGTCCTTCCCCTCACTGGGACTACTTCTAATTCAGAGGCCACAAAACACACGGCCCCGGTCCTTGACAAGACTCGTCCTTTAACAATGCAAACACACACTTGAAATAAATGATGGATAACAGATGAAAGGGCTTCCCTTTCCACAGGGTAGTTTCAGAATGTTGACCAGCAGGAGCTACTTAGATTTTGTTTGGAATTTGAGGACATCAGCTAGAAAGTCAAAAAAGGAGCAGCGAGCCTCTGAGGACTTCCATCATATTCCTGAGATAAAATCAGAGAGGCTGTCACCTAATTTTTCCTCACCTTTCTGGCTCAGGTCAGGTGATACTTGATAATAAACAACATAACTCTTCTGGTGACCTTGATAAGCCTGTTTGAGAACATCTGTCTCCTGCCTTGCCTGTAATCAATTACACCGAAAACCAGGTCGATATAGTTTCCATCAGTTATTTCTTGTATGTCTAGACCTAGGCCTCCCCTACAGTAGCATATGGGGTTTGTCCTGAATATGGGAATAGGTACTTCTGGATACCTGTTTCTGACCCCTTGGATTCTTGACCTTCAGGCTAGTGTCCACGCCTGGCCCCATCACCTTTGGGCTTACCCAGTGTCCAAGTCCAGTCTGTGCCCACGTGTCCAGTCATGACAGGGTGGTGATGGGTGACAGCCAGGATTCAGCTTGCTTATCCACATGTCGGTGAGCTAAATGCAATGCTCTCAACTTCAAGGGAAGAAGCAGGAAACATAAGAGAGTACATCACGGGGCACCTTTTTATTTTCTATAAAAAATGAAATTTTGCTGGATGTGAAGAGACACTAACCCTAACAGAATACTGACAACGTGGAAGACACCACACTACAGAGCGAGGATCAAGTGACTTAGTTCTTTCTGTTCCAGGGGTGAGACCCATGGCGCCATGTCCACAGGAGGACACTGAGATGCAGAAGAAGGCCAGGCCCAAGGCCCCATGGTAGTGAGCAGCAGAAATGAGGTCAGAATCTCAGTCTACTCAAGTGCAGAACCTACCTTTAAGTTGCTGGTTCTTACGTTTGCAAATTTGTGTTAGTGTCGATTTTTCACTTAAAAAAAGTAAGTAGCATTGTTGCTACAGATTTCATCTGAGACTTATTTACCCAAGTCCCACATTAAAAATGTAATAACCCTTTATGGATGATCTAATGCAATCAACGTGAAGAGCTTGGCTCACTTTTATGGGGCATATGATGTGTCCACAGTTCCTCAGCCCCTGACCTCACTGGAATTCCTCCATGCAGAGAGAATCAAAGTAGACGAGTCCGGGTTGTAAGGGGAGGTCCGATCCGATATGGCGGGTGTCCTTCTAAAGTGGGAGCTCGGACACAGAGGCAGACACTGTGGAAGGAGGACTGTCTGAAGAGGACGTGGAGACTGGACAGATGTTGTCACAGGCAGGAATGTCTGGGGCTGTCAGACGCCAGAGGGGCCCAGAGGATCCCCCTTTGTGGGTTTTTTGGGGGAACCAGCTGATGTCTTGATTTCAGACTTCTGGCCTACAGGCCTGGGAGACAGGAAACTTCTGCTCCTTAAGCTGCGCAGCCTCGGTGTTTGCTGTGGCCTCTCTAGCAAACTAGCACTGTGACCCTGCACTGATGGATATTTTATATTAATAACCTCGCAACGGAGGCGACACTATTTACCCATAAGACGCTGCTTGGACTTGTTTGTCAGTTTGGGCTGGGTTAAAAGATCACAAAATACTGACAAAAATAAGCTGATCGAAGAGCATGACCCACAACCAGTGGGAATCTTGCACTGAGAGCCTCATGCAGGGACCCCCTACCTGGAGTCCAGGGGATGGCTTTTCTCTGAAACCAGATAAGACTGGCTTTGCTGTGACTCCATTTTGCCCCAAGCAAATATTCCCGGCTATTTCATTATAACTGCTTTTTGCTTTTTATGTTACCCTTTAACAGGCGCCAGAGATGGTTTGAGTCGTGGGCACCGCGGGAGCCCCAGGGAGCGTGTTTTCCTTGCACTGCCGCACAGGGAGAAGCGAGAGAGGACAGCCCCGTTTCCCCGGCCACCTGTCTCCCCGGAGCCCGCTGTCCACCCGGGGTGTGTGCTTGCTGCCCGGAAGGTCTGAAAGGAAACGCTGTCATGGAGATAACAGGCAGAAGGGAAAGTCTCAGGGTGTCCTCCAGGTGTGTTTCCAAGACTGTCACCCTCTCTGCCGCTAGACTCAGGAGGACACACTGAGCGATGCGGAGAACTTTGTGACAGGCGCCGTGTCACAAATAAATAACACCATTTCTAAGTAGCCCGCGAAAACACAAATGAGTCATTAAAACAGATTTCTAGACTGTCAAGGAAATTTGAAATACTTTCTTTTTTCCTGTTTCTTAAGCCCTGGACACGCTCTTTCAACCAGCTCTCCATTTTGCTTTTTTCTTGTTCCTTTTCTTTCTCTCTGGCTAGCGTTTACCCATGGTTTTCTTTCCTTTACATCGTCTGCTGCTTGAACCCAGGTAGTTGGACACAAGGAATGGCTGATGTATTTCTGGTGACTCCCAGCAGGTGCAGGGACTGCTGGTCCTCAACTGATTGGTCCTGATGGGCTAAGTCCCATCTTAAGTTCAGTTTTTGCTAGTGTTCTTCATTTGCAACATCAGGTTCATCCTTAACTTATGAAAAGGCATAACCAGCTGTAACAGGGGTTGTCAACAATTTTCTCTACCAAATCCCATAAGAACCGGTTTGCAGTATTTAGGGTCAAAATAACACTTGATAAAACTCTGTTTAGTTGATTACTTTTTTTATTTCCCTATACTCACCTACAAGCTACTTGACCTAACATTTATTTTTTAGTCATGTTTTGACATGAGATTTTTATTCATCCATATGGTTTCACTCATTGCAGCATAATACCTAATAAATAATAGGCTTCAAAACGTGTTTAGTTAATGGATGAATGCTAACAGGGTGAAGAAAATCACTTCGAATTAGTTAGTGGGAAACACAATGCAGCCCAGAATGCCAGAAACACTGCTAGAGTCTTCTAAAGTTTCAGGCTAAAAGATTGTGCAATTATAGAAATAAAATTTAAATATTTGCAGTCATCAATTCTAATTTGAGACTCTCAGGGTTGTTCAAAAAAAAAAAAGGAATTATTGTAGTTTTTTTTGCCCCCCAACCCCCAAGTCTATACAGCTAAGAAAGTGAAGGGGAAGATAACTTTATATGTATCACCCATGTTCTCATATTGAAGGTCATGGATTTAAAAATTCCTGCTTCATTGCTATGAAAACTAAGTCACTCAACCATTATTCTTTTTCCAATGCAACTGAAAAATTAATTTATAATACATTGAGATAGACTATTGCCTTGAGATATTTAGCACCAGCATCTGCAAAATGAAATCAGTAATCTGTCTTTAACATGTTAGACTCTACTATAATATGCAATAGGAATAGACACTTTGTAAGGATGAGTGTTTACTGTAATACACTTATCCACAGGAAAAGTAATTACTTTATATTATTGCATTTATTTTTCAATTAGTAAATACAAACTAGTGAAAAATAGTGACCTGACAGCTGCTGTGTTCCCTTAAATTAGAATTTGTTAAATAAAAATTGTTATTCAATAGCAATATTTTATTTTATTGATCTTTACTGTTGATGGATTTTTAAAGGGTAATATCACAAAATTCATACATTATTTTCAATTTTTTTTGTTGGCTGTGTGCGGTGTCCAAACAAACAAACAAAATACCCTGTAGATGCAGCATCAGTTCTACCAAGTTAGTAAAAATAGTCAATGTATGTTTGAGAATAAAATGCTAAATCAGGGATGATTGACATGTAGTTGGGAGGAAGAGAGAGAGAGACAAGAGAGAGAAAGGGAAAGAGAGAGAACATGCAAGCCCTGTCACTCAGATTCTACAGTTCCAAAGAAAAATCACAATTATCTGATAGGTTAGCTAGACAGAAAATAATCTCAAGGTCATACAAGCCCTAACATTCTTGGGAGCAATTTACATTCAGTTTTCTATTTTCCTAGATAAAGGTTAATGCTTCTTGTTTCCTTTCTGGAAAAATAAGTTCATTGTATTCAAAAATAATTCTTTTATGATCTTTTCTTTTACTTCCATAGATTCGTTTGCATACTATACATTCAAAAGTATTGTTTTCTATAACATCTAAGGAACTTAAATCTGAAAATGATGATAGATGTTTGGTAAAAGCTAATAAGAATTCAAAAATAGTAAAGTAATACTGTGTGTTAAAGCTGTGCTTTTAATATTAACTGTCAGAACCCCTCCCTAAACCACCCTGATTACTGAGCCTAAGAGGCAAAGAACATATTGGATTAAATACAGGTTACAAGGAAGCGCATTTTTAATGCACTTACAATGCTCCTGGCTCTTAAAAGTGGGAAACTCATTGGATTCCCAGGTTTCATTCCCTTAAAATATTTTTTTTTAAATAGCTAACCTGTAGGCAGCTAAATGAGGTGAATTTTTGGATGCCAAAGAATGCACACGGATGACAGGAATAGTCCTATATATTTGAAATACAGGTATTTCTTATCATTGCTTGAGACAAATTATTTAGCCAGGAAAATTCACATATGTATCAGTAGATACTATATCACATGCAAAAAAAAAAAAAAAAAGTCAAAGCTAGAAGTAGCCCCAGAGAAGAAAATAAATCATTCTCTGCAGTTGGTGCTGTACAGCTGACTCAGAGCTCAAGCCAGGAGCAGAGTCGCATGAGTCTGCTATCTGGGTGCCTGGTACTTAACATGCCCCTTTCGTGTTAGCGGGCCCTCGCTAAACAGGGCTATCTCCTGTAAAGATGCGATACAATTTAGTGTGGTTGTTAGTTCAATTCTGGGACTCTCCTGAGCCAAGACTATCAATCACGGTGAATGTGGAATTATTCATACAGTTCAGTATTCTGGATGGCCGCTCACAAGAGACTGAAGAGATACGATCAAGCTCATTTAATTTAGACTTCAGACTGGGCGTCAACTTCAGTCCCCGAGGAACCCTGCTATTTATCTAACGAACCACCCAGTTCCTTATGGTTTGTGAAGGTGGCTGCTGATGGAAGACTTTTTTAGGAGACTTGGCACTCAGGAGGAAAGGGTGGCATGAAAATCCAGTAAAGCCCCACAGCATCCAGGGGTTCCAGAGTTTGGCCCCTGAGCTGCTGAAGGCGAAAATTTGGTATAAACAGGTTCAAACCCTTTCCTGACCTAGAACAAAAGTGCTCTGTGTCTTTTTTTCTTTTTTTCCCTTAACATGGTCTGATAATACCAGATCAGGTTAGCAACGAAGTAAATAATTTCTTACAACATAGAGAGGCAAGGGCTAATTTATTAGAAAGTGAATTTGCTGAATGACTCTCAGAAGCACAGAGAGAAAAAGAATCACCTTCCCTCTTTGCAGGTTTAGCTACTGGGTAACTACTGACACTTTCAATGACAGATCTCATTTTTATGCATGTGAAATCTCTCCTAAGACTTATCAGCAGAAACTTGGGAAGCAGAGTGGAATTTTTGGCATCTGAAAGAAAAGACAAGGAGCTAAAGACCAGGGAAGCTAGTAAGAAATAAAGATGAGTAGGCAGGGAGAAAGGAGGGAGAGGAGGAAGAGCATTTTATGTATTGTTATGTAGTTGTTCACCTTGATTGTTCACATGTGGCCTCCCACACCCCTGGCCTCCAGCATCAAACCAGGGTCCTTGGTTTGTATATGTATATGCACTGCGCTCAGCAGACTTAACCACTAAGCCACCAGAGTATACCCAGATTTGCCTTTTAAAAGCTGTCAGCTGAAAGAAGGCTGGCCTGTTATCTGTGGAATGTTTGAAATCCTGTAACTGATAAGTTGGGATGAATAAAAAGAAATGTAAACATAAATAAATGATAACCAGCTTAATGGAAACTCATGCCATCAGCTATCACTGTTCCATGCAAAATTCAGTTTCTCTTTTAGAGGAGAAAATCCTGCATCTCATGTGTTCAGTAAAAGTCAAACATGCCACTGGTTGCAGTTGGAGGTTTCTTAATATGAGAGTTATAGTCTCCAGACCTTCTTTTCCCTGTGGGGTAGAACAAGTTTATTCGTTTTCACTGAGTGGTTTGTCTTCCTAACTCTGTCTAGTTTTTTCTTGTTTATCAATTAGCTGGGTTTCTAGGCTGAAAGAATTTTTTGAGTGCTAAGTTTGAATTCTTTCCCATATATATTTCAAAAGATTTAAAAAACTAATTTGGATCAAATCCAGGAATAGTGAGTTATTTAGGAAATTTTCTCCTTTAACTTAATTGTACAAGTGAATAGATTCGAAAGGATGTATGTGTTTGAAATAACAAAATGAAATGAATAATGAACATATTCCCAAAGGCTGTATTCTTTTCACTTGGGGGAGAAGGAGGCATGGGGTGCAGTTTGCAAAACACGGTATGTTCCCCAACCTTTACTCACTGTTTTCCCACTAGTGTCCTTCATCTTAGGAAAAGACAATTCATGAAAACAAGCAGGTTCAGAGAGGGAACAGAAATTTAAATGACTGTTTTCAGAATGAGTAATGCCATTTCTTAATTTTCAAAACAATAAACAAATATAACAAAATATAAACAAACAAAAATATTTTAAAGTACAAATATGTAATGTTACACATGCAAAGTTGTTTCATTTAAGATTAAGGAAATGGTGGTGAATTTACAGCATTGTATACGGATGTTACTCTCAAGGGGTGTACCTCACAACTATTTAATGTTATCATGCAATGTTCCTTCAATAAAATCAATTAAAGAGAGATTAAGATTAACCTGAAGGTTTGTTTTTGTTCCTCTTATAATGCATTTATATATATTTGTTTTAACAAAACTTTAAGTGAGTGGCATTCTCACATTACTTGGGCCTCTCCTTCCACCAAGGATGTGATAGCATTGCTAAGTGGGGTGCAGTCCTTGGCTGACAGAGCCCTAATGCATTAGAAGTGCTTTGACTGAGATTTTTAGGGTTTTATATGAGATGCCTTTGGGATCTCCAAACACACACACACACACACACACACACACACACACACACACACACACACACACACAATTTTTGTGAGGACATGAATTTTTTTTTTTAAAGATTTTGTCACAGATCTATAATGCTCTGACTCTTAAAATATTATTTAAATTAAGAAGTTAGAAAAAATGGTAAAAAAACTGTCAAGATTGTTAAGAAATTCAAGTTTCTACAAGCGTTTACAAGGGCACTGCGATTATTCTAAAGGTATGTGTATAAAATGACAAGGAGAAAGATAGATGGACATATAAAAACATACAAGGATTAGATTTGCTTTGATTTCCTTCAGTATTTCTTGTCAAAAAGGAAAAGGGTTGGTGGCCTCCAATAATCGAGGTTTCAGAAATAGGTTATTCCATGTGTGCAGAGGCAGGAAGATGAGAGACAAGAAAAGTAACTTAACATGGAAGGATATCTAATTCCGTGTATCTTACATCAAAATAACCTTCCTATTCCAAATACATAACAATGTTTACATAACATAAGATGCAAAGCAAGCTGTTTGAAGGTATCAGACAATAAGGCATCTTGGACATGAAAGGTCAAATCCCAGAAAGAAGGAAAATGCTTAAATTCACTAGTGACTTTTCTTTTTGAGATATATTCTGGTTCACTTCATAGAGTATAGATCGTGAAGAGAAAGCAGTGACCTAGAACTTTTGTCATTCTCACTGGATTGGGTGACAATACTGGAATGAGGACAACCAGGAATGCAGCTCCGGAGCCTGGAGCAGGGAGCCTAACACCTGATATAGTTTCTCCCGGAGACACTGGCCATGTCCTCAGCCCCACCTGCCCAGAGGAGAGACCTAGAATTCATGCTGACCACAATTGTTAAGAGGCTAGAAATCTCAGAAGGGATTCAAACCTTTTAGCAATGCTGAACAGTCAAGGAAAGGAGAATCTGACAAAAGAGGGGTACATGGTAGTCACTCTCATTTTTAAAGTGAGGCTTCAAGAGCTAGGTCCAAGAAGTAAAAGAAGTTAGAGATTGAATAGTCTCCCCAATTTGAAATCACAACTTCAAAAATTTGACTGAGGCTCTACCTAGTGCTTGGATGGGCTCATATATTATTTGCTACTCGAAAGTTTATAATATTTCTGGAGAAACATATTATCCAGAAGCTCAATCGTCTCATTCATAATTTCTGGGATTCAATCAACTACTACCAGTCAAACCAGAGACCCAACCAAATGACTGAAAACCAAGAACAAAAACAGACAATAAAAGAGATCCATAAGTGACTTAGAGATCATTGTAAGACAAGAGCTTTGAATGGGCATAATTAATATGTTCTAAAAGATCCCAAAATGTGAAAAATTATATCCAAGAACTGTAACAGAGACAAATAAATAATGGAAATTCTAGACTCAAGAAATACCTTTATATTTTGGACTTAAAAATCCATGCAATGCATAGGTTTAAGAGTTGGTCAACAAGTCTGTATTGACTTGGAGAACAAGTCAGTACAAAACATTCAGATAAGCACACAAGAAAAACTGGGTGAAAAGCAGAGTAGGAGACACATGTACATTGCTATTTGAGTCCCTGAAGAAAACAGAGTGAGAATGGGTAGTAATATTGAAAAGACTAGCCACTTGGGATTCAAATCTGCAGTTAGAGGGAGGATAAGAAAAGGGACTTTGAGTTGGGGGACAGCTAAGGAGGGGTCAATGGGGCTGCTTCCAGGAGACAGAGTAGCTCCCAATAGCCAAAACTTCCACAATCAGGTAATTGTGGGTGAATTTTCAGAACACGAGTGTCTGATATTTAACGTTACTCAGATTCAATGTCCTTTTCCTGGCATATGCTCTGATCTCCATGTACCTGTCCAAACCTTCAATAAAAGCATGCAGCAGACCAGGGCTTATGCTAGTGGTGCTTTGGAGGAAGGGAAGTGTAAGCCGCAAAGGGAAGACTGAGAACCTAAAAAACAGTAAGTCAGAGAGAGGGAGCCTAAGAAGTGGAAAACCACACACAAAACCCCGGAGCTGCTGGAGAAAGGGAGGAGGGAAATACGCTGCTCAGCTTCTCACAGGACATGCATAAGGGCTTGAGCTGCTCTACTTATTATTCAAGGTCAGAAAGACCCCAGGGGTGGGAAGATAGGGGACAGTCAGTGGAGAGATGTGGACATCTGTCTGCTGTTTCACACATGTGTTAGACTCCTTAGATGTGTCCATTTGTTCATGTCACTTCATGTAAAAAGCACATTCCTTGTTCTAGAAACATTCTTTGCATCCCCAGTGGTGGTTTCTCAAGTCCAACAGAGACTCATTTCCCTCAGTTTGTGAACCCACAGTTGTGGTCATGTGTGCTCTGTGATGAAATGATGGCTGTGCCATCAATTCCCTTCCTACCATAACACCCCTCAGATACAGAGTCTTCAAAATAAACCACAAAATAAACACAAAGCAGGGCAGACTGTGATCTGAGCCTGCCACAGGGAGCATGAGGCCAGCTGAGAACTGGTGATGAGTCCAGACTTGGGATGGAGTGGGGAGAAGCTGGAGATGCTATCTCACATGTTGTGAAGAAGTAAATTCCCTTGTGTTATCTAATTCTTAGGGAAGTAGTTGTCTTATGTCCTCTAACTCTGCTTCATCTGGAGAGAGAGGGAAGGAGGGAAGGAGGGAGGCAGGGAGAAAGGGAAGAGAGGAAAAGGAAGAGGTAGAGAAGGAGGAGAGGAAAGGCAGGAGGGAGAGAAGGGAGATAGAAAGGGAGGGGGGAGGAGGAACAGAGGGAGGGAGAGGAGGAAGAGAGGGAGGGAGAGGAGGAACAGAGGGAGGGAGAGGAGGAACAGAGGGAGGGAGAGGAGGAAGAGAGGGAGGGAGAGGAGGAACAGAGGGAGGGAGAGGAGGAACAGAGGGAGGGAGAGGAGGAACAGAGGGAGGGAGAGGAGGAAGAGAGGGAGGGAGAGGAGGAACAGAGGGAGGGAGAGGAGGAACAGAGGGAGGGAGAGGAGGAATAGAGGGAGGGAGAGGAAGAAGAGGAGAGGGAAGAAAGGAAAACAGAGAAGCACTTATAAACAAAGCCAGATCTAGAACATGGGGAAAAAATACAGGAGTCAACTCAAGAACCAAGGAGAGAGACATAGCCTGTCCCTGCTATGCCTAAACCAGCCTCTGTTTCTAACCTGTCTGACCCTTGGCCACATCAGGCCACTTCTCTGAACTTCAACATAAGTATCTGTGAGATGAGATATTTGAAAAGATTCACTTGATCCTTCTTTTCAACTGTAATATTCCATACTTCCAGATCTATGACCCAAATAAGACACAGAAACCCACTATAAGGAGTGTTTATATGCAATTAGAATTAGCATCAAACTTAAATTATGGGTTTGGTTCAGCGTCATTTGAGAAAATACTTTGACATTCTAATTTTGATTTGCTTCAATAATTTCAGAAAATATAATTACCAGTGTGAATTAATTTATTGCATGGTTCTTAATTTAAGAAAAATACTGGCAGCAGGCACTAAATAAATTTTGCAAATGAACAACTTAAATGTAATTGTGGATTTAAGATATTGCTTAAATAATTTTTTTTTTTAAATCCCAGTACTTAAAACAATGCTCAATAATATAATGGAGAATAAAATAATCATTTCCTATCCATGCTGGGATCAGCTGAAAAAAACTAGCCCCCTCCCAAAATAGACTTTTTATTCCATGGATTATTAAACTATCCCTCCAACACTGGTTAAATAAAGTACATAGAACAGGCAAAATTATACATATACATGAAATATAGAAAGTGGAAAATATGGGGAGAATAATGGAAAGAAATAAGACCAAAGAATGAGAAAAATAAGGGGAAAAAGAGGAGAAAATACACAAGTTGGAGAGGGGAGGGACAAAAGAAAGAAAAATAAAAAAGAAAGGGTAAAGTTGAGAAGAGCAGGAATAAACACACTAAGAAGCAGAAAACTTTTGCTGACTATTTCCCATTTCCCAGACCTTCCATGACCCTTGGTTCTCCGGCAGTGCTAGTCCTGGGCCCAATGGGGGTCTTTCAAAGTAGCGGTTGGACATAAACCACACAATACAAAGGGAGGGAGTGGCACTGTGTCTTATACTTTTCCTAAGTTTTCACTTCCTAGATGGGTAGACACTGTCCCCCTGAGAGAACAGGATACATCACTAAAGGTGTACAAATACTGTCATGGGAACCCACTACATTGATTAAGGTGTTTTGTAGGCACACCTATATGCCTCAAGGTCAGAAGTCACCAAATCACTTGCAACCTGGAGGGAAGACATCCTTTCTCAGAAGGGAAACTGGTTTGGGGAGCAAGGTCTAGGTCACTGATAGGATGAGATCATCTCTCAAGTGTGACCTTGAATGTATGTAGCTATGGAGAAAGTAATTCCTGGGAGGTGGATATTAAGATTCTGATCTCTACGTGTGGACAAGCTGAGATCGAGAGCGAGCCCTGCTTTACCTCCACGTTAGGACACTTTGCATCTTCCCATTCCATGTATGTTGGGATTCCTCAAGGCTGTGTCCAATCAACTTCTGACTTTGCACCTGCACAGCCAGAAACCATATGTGGTCTATAGCTACATGTGACTTCCACGAGTACTTGAATATGGTTAGTTGCCCGTGAAGAAAAAATTTTTGAATATATCAAGCTAATACCATTATCACTAATTTCACCAGTGCCATTTGACTTTTTAAAACATAGCTAATAGAAGAATTCAAAATTGTATGTATGTCAAATCACATTCTTATCAGATAGCACTGTCTTGCACAGCCTACCCCATATCATTCATGCTAATAAATTGTGTCAATTCAGAGCTTTCTGTTGAACTTCAAATATATTCCTTTGTTGCTCTGAATGGCATACTCAGATTTAGCATATTCCAAATTCAACTACTCTATCTGGTTCTCACCAGAAACCTCTCTTTCTCCCATGTTCCCCTCTGCAGCCACACTATTTGCCCAACAATTCAAGTCAGAAACTTAGAAGTTGTCCTTGACTTCCATTCAGTTTTATAGAGGCATGGCTTTTTAAAAATTGTCTAGAAATATACAAGCTAGTAGGAACATATAAGTGAATAGGTCCTTCCACAGTGAGACTAAAAAGCAAGAAGTTTTCTGATAAATTTCAGATAGATACTTTTCAAATGAATTATATGCTTTTATATAATGCAGAGGTAGTTCTTTAAATGGCCCACTAACAGAAGCAAGATTTAAAACCCATGCTTAACAGTGATGCATACTCTAAGTAACTGAAACACAAGATTCTTGGGGACATAATACACTGGCAGGTATCATTCATTTTTTGGATGATATGGCAATATGTTCCACAACATCATCGGCTTGGCATTTTCCACACTATTGCCAGTGCCCCTCAACCCCAATTCTTAGTATATTTTTAGGGACTGCAAAGCAAGTCGTGCTCTAGGGAGCTGGTTATGTCAAAGCAGTACTACATATAATAGCTTAGAGCCACACAAAGCATTGCAACGAAATCATGTTGAGTGAATAGCAAAGACAGCATAAATTAATATATTCACAATTTAATACATAATTAAACTGAGCTCTGGGATTCTACTTATAGCTAGTCTATGGAATTCTTGTGCACATGTAGTTATTAGTGATGGTTTGTTCCTTTGAAAAGCAATAACTCTGAATTGTTTTACTTTGTTCTCATCAGTCTTTGAATTTTAAATTTAATCTTGCAATGCAAGGGAACAAAAACCTGAGGCACCCCAAATATGCCTTTTTAGCAAAAATATTATTTCATAGGAGGGACTCTGAAGGCTGGGTGGAGGTAGCTATTTCATAAGAGACATTTACATGTATAAAGGAAGATCTCTCTAGTGGCATCTCAGCATCTCCTTTACTCTGCTGGGAAGCTCTAATCTCCCCAAACTTACCATTGGAAAAGGCAGAACCTAAATGTACCATAATGGTCAGTCCCTCCTTGCTGTGCCTTCCTAATAACCTTTGATGGCTGACCTTGCCCTCCACTGCCCCCATGTCCTTTGACTCCAACTGAAGTACCACCTTAAATAAAACTGGTCAAGTTACTCAGTTTTATTGTATTTCTCCCATGTATACAAGAGGCTTACATAGTATTAAGATTATTTTCATTTGTTTTCTTTTTCTATTATCAATTTGCTGATGCTTATTTGATTATTTTCCAACCCAGAAGACCAGAGGGTATGGGCAGATTTTCCCTGACACCCCCTACAGTAAAATGCTGTTCAATTCATGACAATGAAATCAATTTCCTACTATCTTCCGATTTCCTGTGATCTCTAATTTTTCAGAATTTTCTCTTTTTCTCTAAAGGAATTTAAACTTCAAACCTAGAGCAATTACTTTTTGACCTTGTTACTATTTTCTGTCATAGTATTTCTGAAATATTTGTAGTTTCTCTCAGTTGATAAACAGTGTTTCATTGTGCCTCCTTTTGAACTCTTAGAAAACACAACTGTGAATTTTTAAGAATTCTTGACAATGTGGTTCAAGAAAACACTTGATTTTTCTGGCCACTTGTACATTTGAAGGATTATTTGATAAACTCAAGGTTTCAGTAGTTAACTCCTCATTGTTCCCTAGAACAATTCAACCCCAGATAGCATAACACAAATTAGATTTATTTTCCCTCCTGAAGACATGAAAATGCAGCCAGGTCATAGGAAACACTGGTTAAACCAGCCAACTCACTGAGTTGGCAAGGAGGAACTGGGCATCTTAGGAAGTCAAAATGACTCCACAGGACAGAGAGAGGGTGAAATTTGCTCATAGAGAAAGAGTCCTGAGTGTCTTTTGCAGAACCCTGATAGGCACATGCAAACAAGGAAACTGCCTGAGGGAAGAACCACCTAAAAGAAGAGAGTCCCCCAAAAGTGTCACAAGACTGCAACTAGATGTTATCCTTATCAGACAGAGTAGAAAGTCCTTACAATTCAACAGGCATTGGTTAGAAGACTCAGAATGCTCTGACCTTGAGCTGACATTTATAGAGCTCTCCACCCAAGACCAGCAGAATAGACATTATTTTCCTGCTCATTTGGAACATTTAGCACAATGGACCTTATCTGTTCAAAAGAACACTCACAATAAAATTAAAACCTCATTCATAGGGGAAAAATCAACCCTAGCCTTACCATACTTGAGTCCTGTCTGAGAAATATTTCTTAAAAAATTTAGATCAAATTGTTTCCAGGTAATTTAGCTATATCCTCAAACAAGGCTCAAGAATATGTAAAGGCATACAAAAATCTCTAGCACCAAACATGTAAAATTCACAATATTTATCATCTAATTAATAATGCAAAAAATAATCTGGAAAATGAGTCATAATGAGAAGAAAAAAATCAATTCACCAAAATTGACCCAAAACTGACATAGACATTAGAACGAGAACACAAGGACATTAAAGGTTGTAATATGATGTCCCGTTTGTGCAGGAAGGCAGAAGGCAGAAGAAAGATTAAGCCTGTTAAGGAAAAAAAAAAAAAAAAACATGAAAGATACTATGGAAAATTCACTGGATAAGATTAGCAGACAATGCAGAAGAAAAGATAAAGAGAAACTGAAGATACAGCAATTAAATGTACCAAAAATAAAACCTGAGAGAAAAAGAAGACTCAGAAAAAATATAAAGAGAATATCCAGTGATCTGTGAGACAATTCAAGCAGCTGAATATGTATGTAGTTAGATTCCCTGAAAAGAAAAGGGGAAAGGTACAGAAAAAAAAAATTACAGAAATAATGACCAACATTTTCCAAATTTGATAAAAGTTATGTACTCATGAATCTAAGAAGTCCAATGAATTCCTAAAAGTAAACTTTATCAAGGAACATTACAAGCATTTTGATTAAACCCACTAAGAGAACATCTCAAGAGCAGTCATAAAAGAGAACACATTAACCAGTTTAAACAAAGGATGAAAACTTATGTCACATCAGAAATAACACAAGCCAGAAACCATGGCAGCATCTTCTTTAGGGTACTGAAAAATAAAATCACTAAGTCAGAATTCTTATGCCCATCAAATGGTTTCTTCAAAAAACACAGGTGAAATGCAAGCTGTTTAGAAATAGAAAAGCTGAGTGAATTCTTCAAACAGACCTGAAGTAGTATTACTGGAAGTCTTTCGGGCCAAAAAAAAAAAAAAGGTAAGAGAGATAATCTGACTGTATACAAAGAAATAAAGAGAGATGATAAACACTTCAGTAAACATTTTAATTACTTTTGTATTAGAATTTCATTTAAAAGATAATGAGTCAGTTTAAAGTAAAAATAATAACAAAGTTTTATGACATGCAAAGAAGTAACTTGATTGACAACATTAGCACAAGGGGTAGGAGGGCTGTTTTTCTAGAAGCAAATTTGAATATCACTTGAAGGTAGACTGTGATAAGTTAAAGATATATATTATAAAAGCAAAATTTAAAATAACAAATTAAAAAGTTATAGCTAGTAAGCCAATAAAGAGATAAAATGAAGTCATACAAAATAACTAATCTAAGAAAAAGATCAAAGACCAGGTAGAACAAACAGGAATATGACAGAATAAAAACCAATATATCAGTAATGCCACAAAATATAAATGGTCAAGACACCACAAATCAAAGGCCAAAAATTAGGAAATGGGTGAAAAAGAAAGACGTGACTATTAGTTTCTGATATACTATCAGTTTCCTAAATACTCTTTAAATATGAAGATGCAAATAGGTTAAAGGTAAAAGTATGAAAAAATATACAATATAAAAAATGATTTTTTTGAGTTGGGATGTATACATTAATATCAACAAAGCTGATTTCATATTGAAGAACACTACCACTGATAAAGAGTCATATCATATTAATTAAAAGTGCTAATTCATCAAGAGAACATAACAGCCCAAAATATTTACATACCTAATAGTAGAACTTAAAAATACATGATGTGGGTATGCCCGTGTGGGTCAGGCATTAAGTCTGTGACTGGCATTGTCCACATCCAGTCCAAGGATATGACCCAACACCAGGCGAAAATCAAAAATGAACAACTAAATAAATAAATGAATGCTTCCTCCTCTCTCCGCCTTCCTGCCTGCCTGCCTCCTTTCTTTCATTCCTGCCTGCTTCCTTCCTCTTAAAAAAAAAAAAAAAAAAAATACATGAAGGGAACATTTAGAACTATAAGAATGGACAAATCCACAATTATTGTCAATGATTTCAATACTTTCCTCTCATTTATTGATAGAATAGTAGACACTCTATTTTCTGAAAATGTAGGCTTACCTGAGCAATATCATCAATGGAACGGACTGACATTTATAGAGCACTCCACCCAAAACAACAGAAGAGACGTGGCTTTTCTGCTCTCCTAGAACATGAATTACTTAGACTATAGATGGGCAATGAAACAATATCAATATTAAAAGGCCTTAAATCATACAAAGTATGCTCTCTGACCATGATGGAATTAAATCAGAAATCAATGACGAAGCAGGGCCCAAGGCAAGAAGCCAGCACTTGGGACTTGGGCAAGAGAGTCTGTGGACACGTAGAGTGGAAGAGGCTTGGGAGCCCTTGTTATAATCTCCTCAGGGAAGGAATAGCAACTTCTGTTTGTTAGCAGGACCTCATTACTTTTTCATGGTATTGTTGTGTTTATTCTTTAATTTAGCAGAGTGTTTAAAATTCCAGCATTTCTTGGCTGTTTCAAGCAAACAGGAGACAGTCATTTCTCCTACAGATGGGGTGGTCCTAGCCGTCCCCAAGCCGGAACTACCCAGGAAGCTTTTCTTTTCTTTTTAAATTATTTTATTCTGGTAGAAAAAAATACATAACGTAAAACTTGCCACCTTAACTATCTCAAGCTCTCCTGTTAAGCAGTATGATGTGTATTCACAGAGCAGTGCAGCCAGTGTCCATGTTTTCATTGTGCAAAACTGAACAGCATAACTAAACATCGACTCTGCATCCACCTCTCCCAGTTCTTGGCATCATGTTCCTCTTTCTGCTTCTGCGCATTTGACCCCTCCAGGGACCTCATATAAATGGAATCAGACAGCATATTTGTCTTTTTGTGACTGGCTTATTTTACTTAGCATATAGTCATCAGAGTTCAACTTGTTTCTGTAGCATCTATCAGAACTTCCTACATTTTTTACAGGATGTTTTCTAAAGACACAAATGCCTGGGTTTTCCCAACACCAATCAAGTCTGGCCCTCTCTACCTTTTAAAGCCCCTGAAGGATTCTAATGCAGGTCTTGTTGAGAGGAGGAGGAAGCAAGACATCCCCAGGAGACAGAGGGATGCAAGAAGCAGGAAAATAGGTCCCAGCAAGTGAGATAGATGCACAGGACAGTTGCCAGGGCTCTCATCATGCCCTGGCTCCTGCTCTCCATCTCTGGCCTTTGAAGGAAGGAATGGAGGGGAGTTTCAGGCAGGTCCACTCCATGGCCTGGTCTCCTGGTGGGAGTGGGAGAAACACTACACAGGTCAGGACAGTGCCAGCCTGGTGGTCACTCCCTGCTCCATGCCTGAAATCCACACAACAATGCCAGTTGCGAGGGGAGGTACAAAGTATAAAACAATGTTTGAAGTTCTTCAAACAACCTTTTGTAATATGTATTTGTTTCTGCTAAAACACATTAACATTCAAGTTAGGTTTGTAGTTCAGCTAATTATTGCAGTTTGTTCCACTGCCTAGTTCAAAAGTCCCTGAGTAGAAATATATGCTTCAAATTATCCCTGCAAACATAAAATATAATAGATACATTATTTTGGAAATTAACTGTGTTTTTATGAAAGCTTTAGGCAAATATAATACGAATAGCATTTATTTTCACATTTCCATGGAATTTAACATTAAGAGCTTTTGTTCTCTCCATTATCTAGAATGAAAAGAAGCTCTAATTTAAATATGGACTGATGAACTTTACCTTCTGTTCAGTTGCCTAAAGTGACTAAAAGTGATAGCCATATTTCTTTCTCGATATAGTTGTACTATACCAAAAGTGACAAAACATTTTTGTTTACCAGTATATGATGATGATCTGGTCACCCAGTTAAAGAACTCAATGCATGAGGCCAAAGTAATTATTTTCATACTATGAGCCACGAAGCTGTTTCATTCACACTCACTGCCCACACTCCATAGCTAATCAAAAGTTTAACAAATATTTGGCGAAGAGTTGTAAATGAGACAGCGTAAGGGAATTTGGGTGGATTAATACAGATGTATTGTAAGTGCTGGAAATAAAAATCTATAAACATAGAGATTTCATCATGAGTTCATCCACCTATAGCGTCCACATCAGGCTCCATGGTGACCTCCGGTATCCACGAGTTTGGGCATGAACCAATGTAGAAGGGATGCGAAAGACAAGAGGTGTGATAACAAGGCTGCAGGATGGAAGCAACTTTGTGTGGTAGCCACTGTTCTCTAGCTGGCAAGACGCCGGATGCCAAATAAATTTGCTTTTCAATGTTCATAACAACCCTGTTGTTCCCTTTATACAGATGAAAACATTCAGGCTTCAGGAAGTCATAAAGGCAGTAAAATGGAGGCAGAACACACTGCCTTTCTCCTTTTCTCTCTTCTTTCCTTCCTTCCTTCCTTGCTCCCACCTCCATCTCTTCATTCAGTGAAAACAGCCAAGAACCTTGCTCAGGAAAAGGGATGATGAGACAACTGACTAAGAGGGAGGAGTGTTAAGAGCTGGGGGGCTCATGTGGCCGACTCTCACTTGAGTGGGGGTCCTCTGGTGTTGCAGCATCACAGAGTGGTCACATCATCAGAACAGGCAGAAGCCACAGATTATTTTCATAAAACATGTAAGGCAGTAAAGTGACTGCTTTTTAACAGAGAAAGGAAGGGAGAGGAGGGAGGGAGGGAGGAGAAGGAGGAAGGAAGGTTTTTAATATTTATTTATTTTTGGTTGTTCGCCCTGAGCCCAGGGAAAGAACCTGGGTCCTTGGGCTTTATATGGTCTATATCCCAACCAACGGTTTAGCACTTGAGCCACCAGGGCAAGTCTTAAATGAACTTTAATATATACACTAGAATAATATGTATACATGAGGCAATGTAAAAACCTAGTTTAGTGAAAATTGGGACAATGGTTTCATTCACTTAATATAGATTCATTCAACAATAGCATGCTAAGGAGGGATCATTGGAGCACACAGCCTGAAATCCTCACCCACGGACCCTGCCAAGGCCACCTCTGCCATGCCTGTTAGCCGCCATCTTCCTTTCCCATCCCATGTCTAGTGTCGGTTGTCAGTAAACACCTAAGCTGGGAGCCCCACTGGTTTCCTTATTCCTCGATGGAATCCATTCGTATGGTGCTACAGGAGCAAGGCTCATGTGACTCAATTCAAAACACTTCTTTTGTCTTTGCTTTTCTGGACACTCGCACAACCCTCTAGAATTAACCCCAAACTTCTTATCTGGTCACATCAAGGCTGTGTTCCTCAGGAACCAAGTGCTATTTTTTGTGTTAACTTCCCACAAATCACAGACATGAACTCGACAACACCTGCCATTTCTTTTTCTGGAAGCATACAGTACTTTTCTGTTTCCATTTATTTGTTCATGATGTGCTGTTCCTTCGAAACACATGCCAGTAAGTTGCTATTTGCTTCAAATGTTATGTTTTTCAAGACTCATCTCAAATGTTGCTAGTTTAATTAAATACGCAACTAACTCCTCTCTCCACATTTGAACTTTGATAGTTCTGGATCTCTCTTCCATGATGCTGATCAACGGTATGTCTTATCTGCTCTATGTCAGCATCCCCATTCTCAACTGTTTGCAATATTAGCCTTGTGACCCAAATACTTACAATACTAACTCAGTCTAACAAACCAAACTCTGAATGTAGTGAAATCATTCTTTTGTCAAAAGAAGAACTGAGAAATATGTTTATATTTAAAACCAAAATAAAATACTTTAACTTGTTAAGTAGCAGTTGACTGCCCTATTTGGGATGTTTACTTCCCTAAGTTATTCCACTGAAACATTTTATTATAGTCTTCACTTGTTTCACAATGTTTAATACACGTTTTCTAATGACTTTGGAAATACGACAGTTATTTTTTCTCTCCTTAAAAGAGTTTCTCATAATCATACCTAAAGGAATACACCCTATTCTTAAACACAGACACCACTTCCCATCATATTGTCAGTATATTTTTCAGTTTTCAGCATCATTGTGATAGTTGCTGGAATACCAGAAAGCACACTTGCAGGGCTGGTGCACCGCACAGCTCTCAGACTGCCTACAACTGCTCCAATGAGCTACGTTCATGTCTCATTCTTCAAACTGATGAGAATCTGAAATTTCGGGGGTAGCTTTGTTAAGCATTATAAATTGGTTTGACATTCACTATAGCACAGATAATTATGAGTTCACTTAGCATTCGTATGGATGTCACATACATGTACAGAGGAGTTACACTTTAATTTAGTATTAGTTAATGACCACTACAGAAAAAATGTTATCAAATTTTATAACAGAACACATTTTTAATTAATTTAATCCAGTAATGTTAACAGAGTATACCTATGATAATTAGCATCTCTCTCTGATGAGGACAAAATTTATATCTAATTTAATGGCTGTTATTAACATCAAATACCTGACAGCCAAAAAAATAAGTTTATGAAATCTACTAACAGAATAGCAAGGGAAAGAAATATTTGTCTATCGTGTCTTAAAAGGTCGATCACTGTGCTTAGGTCATTTAAGGCGTGCCCTGACGGCACAGTCACACACAACACAAGGCCTTGGATTCACTTCCTGGGGCTAGCGGGAAGCAACTAAGATGAACAACTAAATACAATAAATGAAGTGCTTTTTCCACCTCCCTCCTCCTGCCTGCCTGTATCAGTTCACCTCCATTCCTGCCTGCACTGTCCCTTGAAAATAAAGATAAGGGAATAGATCATTTAAGTAACTAAATATAATAAACACAGAGTTTGCACCTTGTCACCACATTTGTTGTTGGCAGAAGAGAAGACCAGTAGAAAGAGAACGAGAATGAATACAAAGACAGCATGAAAGCTTGCAAATACAAGAACATATTTTCAGGCCATGTTATCCTCTCCAGACATGATGGCTAAACTGCTCTTCACGTGGAGAGAGACAGCAGGTGAAACACAGGAGAGGAGGCCAAGAGCCTGGCACTCAGGGCCACAGTAACGCCTGCGCTAAAAGGAGCTAGATGTTGACTTGGGTTTTCAAATAACAAGGTGAAAGAGAAGGGAGACAGATATGGATGGTCTCTAACTCAAAAAGCAGGCAGAAGAAGGTGACTTAAACGTTTCCTGGGAAAGCACTGCAGGAACTGTGGCGACAACCGTGTTCCGGAACCGGAGGCAGGTGCTATCTCGAGGCTCTGCTTCAATATTACAGTCTGAGTCACCTAAACCTCACATAGAAGGTGAACCTCTGGGAAACCACACACAATTTTAAAGTTACCATGTGGGATCAAAGAGAACAGCCTTGGCAGCAATGGGCCTTGACTCACCTACAGGGGATGCAGTCGTTCCAGCGTCAACAAGAGCCAAGCCAGGTGGACTGGGCTGCACTGGCTCCCCCTTGGGTTGCCCAAAGAGAAGCTTCAGGACAGCAAAGCTTGGGAGAACCACCACCAGGAATGATGCCACATGGACAAGATATGTCTGCGATGGAATCCGCTCCAAACAATCATGGGAATTTCCAAGGGGAGTCGAACTTTAATAGAACGTGGCAACCGGAATGGGGAATACATCAGCCACACCCTCACTTCCCTCCAGATCAGCCATGATGCCACCAAACCCAGGCTCAATGGACATTGTTCCTCCTTCTGAAGACAGCAGCAGTCAGAACAGTGGGGAATTTGCCCCTGACAACAGGTATATTTTTAACCAGAGCAATCACAACTTTGGTGGACCGCCCGATAATTTTGCAATGGGGCCAGTGAACCAGTTTGACTATCGGCATGGGGCTGCTTTTGGTCCAACACAATGTGGATTTCATCGTCCTTATTGGCAACCAGGGTCTCCTGGATCTCCCGCAGCTCCCAGAATCGAAGAGAAAGCCATCAACACACAGGGATCCACAGCATTCACCTACTGCACTTCCTGGGAAGCAGGAGCCTCCACAAATCGATGTGGTAAGACACAGAACTCTCCCAGCTTGGATTCCAGAAGGTGTTGAAAAAATGGAGCATGAAAAGCAGAAGAAGTTGGAGAAAGAAAGAATGGAGCCACATTGTTCACAATGGTCCAAAAAAGAAAAGAAGGCCACAAAAGATGCTGTGGGAGGAGCTGGCCCGTGTTTACCTCAGAGAAGTAAATTTGACAGCGGTGAGGAAGAGGACTCTGAAAATGTTGAGGCTACAAGCAGTGGAAAAGCCACTAGAAGTTCATCTCCAGTTCCTCAAGAAGAAGAAAGTGAACCAGAGGTGACTGAAGAAGAGAAAGAATATGAAATGATGTTACTGACAAAAATGCTTCTGACCGAAATTCTACTGGATGTCACAGATGAAGAAATTTATTATGTAGCCAGTGACACTCATAGGAAAGCAACGAAGCTCCTGCAAAATATCTGGCACAGTCCAGTACACTGGCCTCCCTCACTGGACTTGGTGGAAAGGGTGGTTATGGATCAGGCGACAGTGAAGATGAGAGGAGTGACAGAGGCACTGGGTCAGCTGACACCGATAATGAGGAACTATGGCACAGAATTTGGCAAAAAAGGAAGCTTTTTGGAGAAAAGAAAAAAAACAGCAGCTGTTACATGATAAACATGGAAGAAGAACAAAAACAAACAGAGAGAGTTACAAAAGAGATGAATGAATTTATCCATAAAGAGGAAAATAATTTATCATTCCTAAAAGCAAGAGAAGCAGACAGTGATGCGGTTAATGAAAAGAACAGAACTCCGAAGGAAAATACATCAGTTTTAGAACCCAAAAAAGGACACAAAGAAAAAGACAAGCAAGGAGTAGATCTGGAAGCTCTAGCAGTGGTAGTGCCAGTAGAACAGAACCAGCAGTACTGTCTCCAAGTCTTCACACAGTTCCAGCTCAGGGAGTCGCCACACATCTTCTCCATCTTCTTCTCCTAAAAGGAAAAAGAGACACAGTAGGAGTAGATCGCCCACCATTAAAGGTAGGCGTAGTAGGAGTAGAAGCGACTCTTGCAGAATTAAAATAGAGAGTAATAGGGCTAGAGTGAAGACTGGAGATAGGAGACGATGTAATAGAACAGCTTTGAAAGAGAAAGACAAAGAAACAGGAGTCCTTCCTAGAGAGACACAGAAGCAGAAGTCACTCAAGGGACAGGAGAACCAATCCTTCCAGCCACAGCAAGGATACCATGATGTTTAAAAATTCCATGAGTTTTAAGGGCTTGTCTCATTGTAGAAGCACATTGTGGCCATGTAGGTGAAAGCAGAATCTTTTTATTTTTTTAATCTGTAAATGGGTGCACTTTTTCCAAATGATAGGATTTCTTTATATTATGTTTTTTTTTTCCCAAAAATAGTGCATGATAAGACTATAAACATGCCATTCTCTTTCAACTGTAAGTTTCTTAAAATTATTCTTGAATGCAAAGTGATATCAATAAAGCTCTTAAGTTCATTTTTGCTAAAACAAAACAAAACAAAACAAAACACATTATCTGACTACCAGAACCCAAACCTGCCCCTTCCACTTATTCTGGAAAACGGACCAAAAGATATTTTCCCCTCACACAGAGGGGGACAACCAGGCCAGCAACCTTCTAGGCCCTTGAGAGACCTCATCCTTGAGGAAGGGCTTGTATTTCTCCTTCCAGAAGCAAGATCATTTACTGAGACCATAAATCATCCAAAATTTCAAGGAGAGCGAGTCTGGGGAAGTGGGGTGCTGAGACAGGAGATTTTTAAGATTAAAAAAAAGAAAGACTTTTCTAAAATAATTAACCAAAAGTTCTACTGTAAAACTAGACAAATAAGAGAAAGTGATTTGAAGCAAATAAAATAAAGACATAATAAAGATAACACATAAATTAAAAAAATAGGAAACAGACAATGAGAGGACTAACAAAGACAAATGCTGAATCTTTGAAAATATTAGAAAATTGCCAAACCCTTAACATCTTACTAGAAAAAAATAAAAGAACACATATCATCAACATCACGAAAGAAAAGGGATTATCACAGCAGCTTCTGTTGCTATTAAAATGATAATACAAGAATGCCATGAGCAACTTCATGCCAAAAACACTGACTTCGGGTGAAGCAGACACATTTCCCCAAATACGCAAGTATCATAACTGCTCAAGAACAGACAGAAAATCTAAATAGGCATCTATACAACTATCAAAAGTAAATGTGCTATCACAACCTTTCCTCAAAAGAAAACTCCAGGCACAAATAGTTTTACTGGTGAGTTTTATTAAAGATTAGAAGAAGAAATAATGCCAATCTTATATAAGCATATTCAGAAAATAGAGGATGAGAGATCACTGACCAACAGGTCTTACGAAGCCAGCACAAGAATAATAGCACAACTTAACCCACCCACACCGCCACCCCCATAAAAAAAAGAGAAATCTCAACTGTATCTCATGAAATAGTCACGAAAATCCTTGACAGATCAAATTCGGCAAGCTAGAAAGAGCTTAATACATCATGACTAAGTAGGGTTTCTTGCAAGAATGCAAGGTTGATTTAGTCCTTGAAATCAATCAAGGTGATATACCATATAAACTGAAAAGAAAAGGGAAAAAAAAGAAACTTTTGCCTTATGCAGGAAAAAAGTGTACTGGATAAAACCATCTCATTCATGAAAAATATTATCTACAAATTAACAATAGTTAGGAATTCTTAAAACTGATAATGGGTGTTTAAGAAAACCTCTAGCCAATATATTTATGGTAAAAACAAAGTTGCTTTTATCTTATATCAAGGACAAAACAAGGATTTCTACTTTTATCTCTCCTATTTTTTATTCAAGTAAAGAAAAAGAAAACAAGCTATAAATATGAGAAAAGGAAGAATAAAACTATTTCTGTTTCAGATACTTAACTGCTTACGTAAAAGCATCTTAAGGAATCTAGAGAGTAATTACTAGAAATCATAAATTTAGCAACATGCAGGATGCAAGTTATATTCTTATATACTTGTTGCAAAAGATTGGAAAATGAAAAAAATTTGAATTCCATTTACATTAATGCCGAAAGTTAAAAAAAAATTATCCAGGAACAAACCTAAGAAAAGTCATTCTTGATTTCTATGCGAAAATTACAAAACATTACTCAGAGGAATTAAAGGCTTAAATAATTGAAATATACACCATGTTCATGAATTTGAAATGGGAATTCTCTTCAAATTTATCTATAGACTCAATATAATCTGAAACGAAATCCAAGCAATTTGTTACCTTTTTTTTACTAAAAAAAAATGAGAAGCTTATTCACAAAATTTATAGGGACTATAAATTACCTAAGAAAGTCAAGGCAAAAGAAAGGAAGATTTACTCTATCTAATTTCAAGTCTTGCTACACGACTACAGTTAAAAATTGGCAAAAATAGACAAACAGATAGAGCAATGTAATAGAATAGAAATTCTAGAAATAGACCCATATATATGTAATCAATTGACCATTCAGAAAGTTTTAAAGGAAATTCAATGGGGAAAGGATAATCTTTTCAAATGATGCTCAATCAATTTATTAATGGTGTGAAAAAATGAATCAATGCATGCCTCTTCCTACGCAAACTAATTAAAATAGATAAGATTAAATATAAAACCTGAAAATATAAAACTTTGACAAAGATAAACTAAAAATGGGTGATCTTGGAGTGGAAACATATTTATTAGACAGCATACAAAAAGCCAAAACACAAAAGCAGAAAAAGTTTAGATTTAAAAAAAAATTAAGCACCTTAGCTCTTCAAAAGACACACTTAAGGAAATGATCTCTTTTCTGTGGCTACAGGGTGGAGGGCGGGGAGAGTGACAGAGGGAACAAGGAAGGAAGGAGTTAAGAGATGGCGGTGAAGGGCACAGGGACTCTGGTGGTGGGTGTGCTGTAAAATGCACACAGATTGAGGTACAAATTCAATATCCCCAAAAGGATACAACAGTGTAACAAAAGAAGTGATAAAAACAATTTTCAAAAAGAAAAGAAAAAGGCTAATGACAGACCATGATAAAATATTTGAACCACAAATATTAAACAAAACATTTGTTTCCAAAATATGTAGAGAATACTTAGAATTCAACAGTAAGGCAATCCAATAAAAATGGGCAAAATATTTGAGCAGACACTTCACAAAAGAAGACACAGATGTATCTAAAAAAGATGCTAACTCCACTAGTCATGATGGCAATGTCCAAAGGAATATCATTATACCTCCACTAGGTGGTTGGTGAAAATGTTGCGACTGGAATTCTCCTCTAATACTAGAGGGAAGGGAAAATGCCACAACTACCTTAAATATACTTGACAATTTCTTAAAAGATAAACATTTGTCATTATCATGAGACCCAGTTATTATACTTATATTTCCTAAGAGAAATAAAAATGTGTGTCCAAACAAAAAGTTGTACATGAATGCTTACAGCGGCTTTATTTGTAAAAATTCCCAAACTTGAAATAGCCCAGAGTGCCTACCAAAGGATAAATGGATAAACAAATTATGGTAAATCTAGACAATTAAACACTGTTCAGCTATAAAATTGAATGAACTAATAATACAACAACTAGGTTGAACAGGAAAATAATATCTTTAGAGACATACAGATAAGCCTGGAAATCTTGATGCTAACATTAAAAAAATAGGCATTAATATTGCAACCTGTTTCCAAGAGTCTTATATATAATAAAATGCTATATAAAATTGAAACATCCTTTGAGGTCATCCCTAATGGTAGCTCTCCAATTTCATTTTTTATATTTTTCTACATATATATACAAATAATATGTGTGGTTTATAGGCTTACCATTTACATGAAAGAATCATATCATATGTATACACCTCATTTACACTTAATACACCAGCAGAAGTTACCAAGCTGCTGAATGTGGCCAAGGATGTCAAGATATAGAATATGTCTACATCATTTTGAGGAAGGTAGACTATACTATACAATCAAAGTAAAACATGCACTTAAAGTCAGTCAGTTCTACTCCCTAGCCCTAGGAAACTATGGAATTTTTAAAGAGATAGGTTTGGTGTAACTTGCTTTGTGGCAACAAGACACTGGAGGTAATCTAAGAGTCTCACAAGAAAAGAGGGTAGGTGACAAGTGGTGTCATTTTACTAGGGAGCACTTTATAGCCCTCCATGGCAGCTCAGATTGACCTTGCAGTGGACGTAGTTTCCCTTCCTGGATTGGTCTTTGCTTCCTGCTGCGAGAAGCTGACTGTCTGGTCAACAGTAATCGAGACCACTGGTTTCTGGTTTCCCGGATGGTTGGGCCATTGGAGGGCTTTGGCACAAGACCAGGAGAGAGAAGTATGAAAACAGGGTTCCCTGGTTCTTCTCTGTGGGTTTTCTCCATTGCAGCCTCCCCTCTTCTCAAGACCACTTTTTCTGCTTGACTCGAGGTTTGAGTAAAGTTTCCCACCAGTCAGTCATCTTTGGGACCTGGGAGTGTTGAAAGCTCCTTTACCATTAGACCTGCCTGTAGAATGTCAGAGGTGACATTGCTCATTGATTTGTCCTCTCCTGATAACTTTGTCAATATTTGTAAATAAACACTCCTTGAATTACCCTGGATTTGAGTAGAGAGGAATTTGGTAAACTCTAGTAAAGCTAAAGATGGTGTTTTCTATGCCACTGACTGTTTCTGGTTTTATACCCAGAGAACTGTCACACATGCGTGCCAGGAGATTCCCAAGAGAAATGAGAGTGTGTCCAAACACAGGGCACCACATGAATGCTTGCAGTAGCTTTAGATGATGTCCACATATGCACACATCATACATAGAGCATGCCTACATATATAGCTATAGATATATGATGAGCATGTGACTCTGCAAATGTCCCAAATGCAATAGCTATTTTGGTCAATTTATTTTTCCAAAGGATTCAAAAACATTGGAAAAGATACTACTAATTACTTATCTTCAACTAAATAATCCAAGACTATTGGCCCAGAAACTTCCATTTGTTTTTGGTAATAGATGATTTCTAAAGTTGGAATGAGAGTTATTTTTAGAAAAGAACAAAAATCTCAAGCACTTGTGCTTTCAGGATACTTCAGGTAAAGTAGTACCTCTACTTGAGTGGAACAATTCTTCCATCTATAAACAACACAGAACACTTTATTGTGCTTGTCACATTAGAATGCAGCTGTGCTTCATGCAAAGCAGAAATAAATGAATGTAAAATGAAGCTGCTTGCTTAAAATAACTTGGTTCTTGATTTTAATTGTCTAAGTTAATGAAAACAAATCGATATCAGTGCAGATATACAACTTAACTTAGAACATATATTAATTAACCTACTCAAAAAAAAAAATGACTGTCCGGTATGCTAGTCTCTTGAGGATGACGTAGTGTGGTCAGCATTCCTCTTACTCTGTGTAGTCTACCTTCCTCAGCTTGGGACGATAAAAGGAGCTCTATGTATGTAATTCTTCAGAAATACCATGGCCAGCTAGTGTCTGAGCAGCCTTTGAGATGCATAGGTTCACGAAGTGTTTTGTTTGCTTTTTTTTAACTTTGGGTTGATCCAGCTTCCTTGTTTCTGGCTGGGATCTCAGAAATCATTTGCAGAGAAAATTGTGGGCAATGACCTGCCAGTGCTTTCATGCTGTCTCTCCAGTGCTTTGGAGACCAAATTGTCTCTATTCTGGTCATGTGGCAGACGGGAACTGAGACAGGGAATGCAGCTTAACTATATATCCCGAATGCACTGCAGCCATCCTGAGCTAGATGCACTTTTCAATGTGTCTTGTTCTCCTTTTGACAGTCAGCTGCACAAATAGCATTTGACTGTAATAGTTTTAGTATTTTTCAATCCAAAGGAAAATACTGGTATTTATTCAACCACTATTTATCTTCAGCTACCCAAAGGGTTAAACAGGTGAACAAATACATAATTTAAATGTAATATGTTCAACAATAGCAATATTTCCAAGTTGTTTGGCTCATTTTATATCCTTATATAGAAAATCATTAGGACAAAAATTAGCTAAGATCAGAAAAAGACTTCCCTGTACCATCTTTCAGGCAATAGAAGCAAATGGGGAGCACTCAGAGCGGCTGAAGCTTGCGGGGCTTTAGAATCAGGCAATCTTTTGGTAGAATGCTAGCTCCCTATTTTAGAGCCTGTGTGCCCTTGAGCAAGCTAGTTACTACTCTGAATCTCATCGTACTTACCTATGCAACACAGGAATAACTATAGTTCTTGCAGGAGGGTGAAAATCAAAGAAGAAAACATTCGGTATGAAGGAAGCTATTATCACTCTTTTTTATAATGAAGAAACCAGCGCAAGAGGCTAGGGACTCTTCCCACACTGCACCACTGGCAAGTGAAGGAGCAGTGTTTTAAGCCCGGAACTTCTGTTCTGGGAATTACAACCAACGCAACACGCACAGACTCTAGTTCTTCACTGGCAGTTTGCAGAGAGGAAGCAGGGAGAGGACTTCAGTGTCAAACTAGGCTGCATCCACTCATTCTCTCATGCCTTCATCTAGCAAGCATTCATTCATTGCTTATTTATTATGTGCCAAGTTCTGAGCAAGATACAAAGGGCTAATCCATGGAGGATGATTCAGATACTTCCTAATGGGGGAGAAGATCCGTGAATCAAATGTTACACTACAGTATGATGCATCTGATGATACCTCATGCACAGAGTAATGTGGACATATAGAAGAGGTGTTTGTCTGTGTGGGAGGGTGTAATAGTGGGGTCACAGAAGAAAATTTGAAGGAAGCCATGGATAAGAGTAATTTATTTTATTTTTTAAAGGAAAGGTACAGGGAGGAATGAAGACAAGTAGAGGCAGGCAGGCAGGGAGAGAGAGGAGGAAGAAGCACTTTTAAAAAATTTTGTTTCACTATACATCCTGGTTGCTGCCCCCAGCCCTGGGTGCAAACCCACATCTTTGGGAGGAATGTGGACTGCGCTGGCCGAAGGAGGCTAACCAAACCGCTTCTGCACCAGGGAGCACCTGAAGGGTAATTTTAAAAGATAAAGACAATGGTGTTGGGGGGGTTTCCAGGTAGAAGAGACAGTGGGAAAACTGTCATGAGAAAGAGTGGGACCCACATGGTGGAAAGCAGTACTTGGAATTACAAAGAGTCCTTGTGTTTGGATGGAAGACAGTGATGGGGAAGAGACTTGTGAAACAGGACGTGGAAGCTAGGTCAAGAGAACCAGTGTACTGAGGAGAGGGTACTGTATCATGATGCTTTTGATAGGGGAGTGTCATTTTCAGATTTTATTCCAGAAGATCACTCTGCCATTTCTGGTAACTCTTGCCCTTTCCTGAAAATGCCAGAGATGCAGAGCATTCTAATTTGTCATGTACATCTACTGGTTTTGCTCACCCACCTCCACCCCACTGTCTTTGAGTCAGAGTGTTCTCTTCCTGTGAGAAATCCATCCCATATGGCTTAAGTCAGACTGACCCCATGTCCACTGCCGTAGCCAACGGGTGGTCCCTCCACACCCGCCATAGAGATTGCATCCCAGTTGTTTGTGTCACCCAAGGCTGGCCAAGCAAAACTCAGCTCATTTCCGGCTACTACTAGGAAGACGGCCTGCTGGGACAGACTAACCTACAGAATGAGGGTCTTCAGGGGCCACGTTGTATCATGGAAGGCCTGCTGAGAGCCATGGCCACAGTGAGATAAGTGAGTCTATGGAACAGGCCATGCCTGAAGGCAGTATAGATTTAAGCCAACAAATCTCCTGGTTGATACTTAAACTAAATCATGTTTCTTTAAGTCCTAAACGCTATTTGAGTAATACAGTTAAGGAATTGCAGAAAAGTAGGCTTTGGAATCATAGATGCTCACTACTTGGTGTATATATGAATCTGATCAGCTTGACTTACCTTTAAACTTCACAATCACACATTAATGTAATGTCACTTTTTCTTTATGAAGAGTTAGAGTTTGGTGAGAAATCTGAAAACCTGGTATATGATTTTTATCTAAGTACATGATCGTGGCTTAATTCAGGTAGTCATAATCTTGAGATAGCGACATCTGGTGGTAAATACCCAAATTGTAGGCTAAAGTAGTTTGAAAAATACAGACTTTTCCTACAATTTTCAGGAAAAGTCACTTGTAGCTCTCCTGTTGTGATATCGTATCAGTCTTAATTTAAAAGACACATGAGATTGAAATCATAGGGAAAATAATTTGAAATTGTAGTTTCTTAATAAATCTGTTTCTTAAATGAATTCTACATAAATTCTGAAAAGATAGATGAGACCTCAAGCTCACTGTTCAAGAATAGATATAGGCAGAAGACATGGGAACCTCTTTTGATGTTTCATAACTTCACTAATATTTATGAGTCAAGTTCAACTGAAAATGCAGTTTTTAGAAGTAACACATATGAATAATACAGCCTCCCCACTTATCCCCACCACCAAAATAAAATTTCATACATAAAGAGTTCATGAGTTTTATGTTATTTGAGGTTGTGAATTAAGATAAATTAAATCATTCTTTTCCCAAGAATATTATGCTTGATGAAATCCCACCAGATAAAGTTTTCCTGTTAAGTCTAATATTTAATGGGATAAAGCCATAGGATCTATTTTTTATGCCTATTTTCCTTCCTCTTGACCAAGAATCATTTTCAAATGATTTCAGAAGTTACTTTTCTGGGTAAGAAAAATACTAGAAATATCCAATTGGAAGAAAGAAGAATTATTTCCTTTCAAATCTACTTTAAAAGTAAGAGCATATATCTTTTACTAAGTACACAAAATAGGCATAATTTGATAATATTTTTATGGCACTATTGAACATAAATCATTGAAAACTGTAGAACAGACAACAGCCATATTTAAAACAGCAAGATTTAAAGGGCAGGATTTGCATAAACAAATGCACATTTTCCAGGACAAAATGTCTTGAATAATAATAAAAAAAATCTGATGTATACAAAAAGTTTCAGGAAAAAAATGCATAAGAACAAAGTGATTTTCAATCATCAGACATAGTTTTATTTGGGGAGGCTTTTTATTTAAGACTTCTACTTAAGAAGCTTTCCAGAGTACATTAACTTTGAGAATCCTAAAACCCTTAAGTTACTCATGGAAGTGAGAGGCCCACATTTTAGTACAATTTGTACAATTTCTACATCTATGTCTTTCCCTAAAACTCATTGGTCTTCATAGACTGTTAATGAATTAGATTCTAGAATTTCTTTTGTACTTCTTATAATGTGAACATTTCTCTGATATACTAGGTACATGATCACTATTTTCAGTGAAATTTGCTTTAAGGTAGAGATTCAAACAAGAACTGGTGGTAGATGCTGAATCTATGCTTTCATGATATGTGAATTTCACTATAGAAATTCCCCAGTCAAAGGAGTTAAGGCACTCAATACTCTGAACTCCTTCTGAGATGCTTCATGTATTGATGTGTAGGTAAAAACCATAGCAGAAAGAGCTGGCACCACCTGTGCGTGAAGGTCACCAGAAAATTCTGAAACAAATATATAAATCAGGTGCTTGCCGTATTCCTTATCACTGTTGCCAACATTACATTTTCTGTCAACATCGGTGATAACTACATTTCCTAATTATAAATAACTAGTGACATTACATAACTCTTTCAAATAGGACCTGACATTTAAAATTCTTTCAGAAGCATTATTCTGTACTGATTTTTAAATATATATCCCAAAAGACAATTTTGACCCTGTGTCAAAGTTATTTTCAACACTCTAAAAAAATGCTCATCAAAAGCAGAGACAAAGCTATCGTGCTGACAGATTTTCTTTCAGAGGAAAGACGAATTGACTTAAAGAACAGAGAAAAGAGTTTGGGGATAGACCAACATTTACATATTCCCTATTTTGAGATATTTATATTTGACCAAGTTAGAGTTAGAACAAAATAACTATATATTTACTCTTTTTAGAAGGAAACCACTATTAACATTCAAGATCATTATTTGATCAATCTCCATGAAGAGAGCAATGGTAAAAAAATTCTAATGAATTGTTGCAGTTGGAAATAATTTTTCCCTTTATTTTCTTCTTTCCTTCCATTCAAACTAAAAAAAAAAATTAGCTTTGATGAGAAAACCATGGAACCAGGAGCAGCAAAAATGGCAGCTATGCAGTATTTCCTTCCTCCAGTATTCATGGTTAGAAACACGAGATCCAGTTTGCTAGGGACTGCCCTGGCTCATGCCTGCTGTCCCTGACTAATTAATAATCAATCTTGATTCCACTCTCCTTTGAGAATAGTGTGGACCTCAAACAGATACCCTACTTGTCATAGACATTGCAAACCAATGTGGCTTCAGATACAGTGCTTCAGGCAGCTGATGGCCGGTCAATCATAGCTCAACTCCAGTTGAAAGTGAAAGCAAGTGAATGGGCATTCAGATAAAAATGAGAGCACAGTATGGAAGTACACATCACATTAAACTGCTCTCTTTCCCTATCCTTCTACTAAGCTGGGGTCAAAAGACAAAGTACTAGATGTCAGGAAATTTTACTTTTGGCTTTGACCTTAATCTTGGACTTCAATTTCTTTTTTTAAAAAAATTTTATCGTAGTAAACACTGTTGGAATTAAAGTGTTGAAGGAGATACGCTGTGGGATTCTCTCCAAATCCCATTCTGTGACTGCATATCTGGTGTCTTTCTGGTCAGAAAACTGAAGAGGTTCTTTGTTTTCCAATTGGTAAATGCTTCTAGTGACTGTAAACGAAAGTGCTTCTGCCTATTATTATTATCATTTTTAATACTTTTCTGAAAGAACCCTTCCCATGGTTAAGTCTCTTTTCTGCCCTAGTCGCACACATGACAGGTGACAGCACTGGCATCTCCTGAGCTCCCAACGCACATGCAGCTGGTTAAACATCTCCCCCACTGAGTGTCCACCTGACCTCCTCTAATGCCTCCCCTCCAGCACTCTTGTCACAGGTGATGGCGTCACCATGGACTCTTGCTCCAATACTGGCCTTAGCTTCCAAGGGCACCACGAGGGTTTGGCCACAGCTCAATTCTCTCATCTTATGAGGTCTCCCTGTCTCTCCTGTCTCTGCCTGGCCCCGTCTACCCTCTCAAGTCCTTGTTCAATTCATGCGCTGTCACTCCAGGAACTTCCCTCTTCCTTCTCACTAGAACCCTCTTTCCCCTTTTCCAGCCAGCTCATACCAACCTTCCATAATATCTTCAACAAAAAGCGACAATTCTCAGTCCCATAATCAGGTGGATGTAAAAACTGAACACAACAATAGAAACTTTTTCAGGATCTTGAAAAATTTAGTTTTTCTTTAATAAAAATGTAGAAATAATGAACTATTTCAGTATTGGAATGTTCAAATAATCAGACATACTTGACACTAAGAGCGTTACTCTGATGGTTGGAAAGGATGAATAGTGAGGTATATTACTGCAGCAGAACCGTAGGAGTTGTGAACACGATCACATAATAAATATATTATCTTGTCTCTTGGATCATGGCTGTTAAAATGTCTTTGGAATTGAACAACAAAGGCTCAAGGGCAGCATTTGTAACAGGGTCAAGCTGATAAAAGGAATGTTTTATTTTTCTTTTGGGAGATTCAGAAGAAAATAATTTGGCCAAATATGAAACTATAAGATTATGCTTGTCTAAAAAATTGATCTGAAAACTCACAGAAAACCAAGCCATGCTGTATGTTTCTTGTTAAGAATCACACGATCTCTACCAAAAAATCTTATATCAATGATAAAATTGACTTAAGTATTCTATATACATCCTGTTGTTTTGCTCCACTTTTGATATATTGTCAGAATAGCAAGTCAAGAGTGTTTTAATAAGATAGGATAATGGTCTATCAGTTCATCGGGCATAACTACAAAATGATAAATTAGAGCTAGACATGAAAAAGCCTTTCATTTCTTAAAAATAGAAAAGGAAATAAGTTGAAAATACACCATTCCTTGAGTATGAGCTTAGAATTTCTATAGTTGTTCACAGAAAATAAATTACATTGTTTCAGGGCTATTTAAAGGTCTACAATCAGTCACATATTTTACACAAAACATTAAAAGGTTTACAAAACACTCAAATTACTCTTTGGAACATCCAAATTGATTGTTTCATACTTACAACTATTTTCTTTGTGAGCACAAGGCTGTAATCACATATAGAGCATTGCTACACATCGATCGTGCATGTGCAGAGGAAATACAATAGGTTTTTTAAATGCTATGGAAAAAATAACTCCCAAAATGGCAGAATCAATGCTTATTACAATTGCAAAGCCTAAATATTTAGCTGTGCTGTGTAAAGTTATACATCAAGGATCCTCTTGTCAAAATACACACACACACACACATACACACACACACACACACATATATAAACATATATGTACGCATATATAAAGCTTTGGTATTTTGATAGGGATCTTCTTGTCAACACCAAACATCATTAAGAGTTTTAGAATCTTGATACATGTGTGCACATCAACACATACATGAAAGAAATATGTCTACATCTTTTAACACTCTCGATAGAATCAACATATCCAATAGATATTTGTCACCAAATAACAAGCTTGAAAGAAACTCTAAATTTAATTTTAATAAGCCTACCATTGTGCGAAACATTTTTGGTGTGCTCATGTCAAATTACTCTCAGAGTCACTAATAAGTTCTTTCAGACATTCTCAGTGGAGTCACACTTTACCCAACAGGAACGGATTTGAGACAAAAGTTACTTGACTTGAAACCTAATGAATAAACGTGTGACAAATGTGGGTAATCCAATCTGCTATAAAAATGACAGTGAAACCAGAGAGTAACGAATCCTCTTTTTACATGACTGAACAAAATACTGGAACAGGCACCTGATGATTTACTTCACAGGTCAGCACCACAGGATTGGAACCCCGTACTCTGCTATGTGTGATGTGCACTTTTCCGTCCAAATATGTGAGGGAAAAATAAGGGTGCATTTTATACATGGGTAACTATAATTCCATATTTAAATACGTGCTTTTAATTCTTTTACTTATGCTTATGAGTTAAAAGTATAAATCAAGAAATCAATAACTATATCCGTATTCAAAATAACACCCTGAAGTACAAGAATCGGTTTTGTTAAACTTGCGTGGAAAACCATTTCGGCCAATAATTCGACAAATTGAAATGAAGAGCTAAGAGCAATGCACTGTTGTCCACAGAGTCAGTGATTCTGGCTTGATGCTAGGTGACACCGACTTTATTACCAGGGGTTGAACAGCGCGACATTTCTCTCCATACTCTTGAGGCAGGAGCCAGTAATCTAGCTGATATTTTTACAAAAAGACAAACATGAAAGCTTTAAGCTAACAATGATCAAATATGCTAAAGAGCAGGGTAGCAAAGCTTTAGAGAGACACTGTGGACCTCCTCCCACAGAGAGTGTCTGCAGATTGTGGAGGCCACAGGAAGAAAAGCTAAAAATAAATGCTGAAATTTCTTTATAATACAAAAAAAAGTACCTAAATATAAATACAAAATGGAATTAAAAAAATGAAAGCAAAATAGTTTTTTCCTGAACATTTGGGCCAAAAACATGGGTGAGCATCATGCACGGGAGCCCATCATGCATGGCACAGCACAGTTATGTTTTGATTTCTTTCCATCTAATTTTAATCAAAGACGTGTACGGGCTCCACGTCGCCTTTGCGGAAGGTGCTACTTAGATTTGCTAACTTTCTGTCAACCTCCTCCTATTTGTTTCCCAGAGTAACAGCCACCTCACAAAGTATCTGCACTCGGCTTTGTAAAAACAATCAAAGCGAAAGGAATCTTAAAACACATTTATCACACAAAATTATCAATCTTCTTTCCAACATATCTGCCCCAAAGCCACCCCGATTTGTGAACAGTATAATGACAAGGAATAAACTTCCCCAAACCGGCCATGACCTCTTTAGACCGTCCTTAGTGCTAGAATGTTCTTTCTTTAATTGTACCAACATACGCCACCATCAGCTTCTGTCTCTTACTCTGTTTTATGTCTTGGAGGTGATGTAGCATAAATTAAATCCCACTTCTTCACTACAATCCTTTAAATACTAGAAGAGAGATGTCCTATCTCTCCTGGCCTATTCAATGCCAGGTTACATTGTGTTATACATGTACGTATTGTGCATTCATTTACTTGGCTAAATAGTAATGAGCTTGCAATACCCAGGAAACTCACATTCTAATTATGAGAGATAATGACGCTAATAAGACAGATGTAGTGCAAATCCCAACAACTCCAGTTGGGGAGATGAAGAATGAGCAAACAAATACAGTCACTTCAGTTCCTGGCAAGTCATCTGAATACAATAAACAAGGGGTAAGATAAGAGTATTGAGGGAAGACTCACTGTTTGAGAACAGGCTCAGCAGGAAAAGTAGCTTCCATTTGTTTTTCTTTTTTTGGAGAAGTAACATTTGAGCTCAATGTGAAGGGTGAGAAGGAGCAGAGGGGTGCAGGCAGAAAGAAACTTCAACGTGAAATCCTAGAGGCAGCAAAGAACTTGGCATGTTCAAGAGAGAGTGAGGAGGCCTGTGGGTTTGGAGGCTGGAGAAAAAGAAACATGGCAACAGAAAGAAAATTTAGAGAGGAAAACTAGGGAACAAATGATGCAGGTTTCTGTGGGGATGGAGGGTGTCCAGTCTTGTTCTAAATACAACGGAAAATATTTTGAAGGGTATTAGTGAACAAAATAAGTGATCTGGCACGCCCTGGTGGCACAGCAGCTGGGTCAATCACCTTCCAAGGACACAGGTCGCATACCCCTGGGACAGAGTTCCAGGTCCAGGGATAAACAACTAGTGTGACCATTTAAATATAAAATAAAAAACACTTCTTTCTCTTCTCTCTTCCTGCCAGCACCTTTCCTTTAAAAAAAAAGAAAGAAATCAAGTAATCTAATCTATAAACATAGAGAATGGATTATCAGGGTATGAGCACACATAAGGCGTTCAGGGAGGAGCCTATTGTCAAAGTCCAAGCAGATACATGGTGGCTTAGACCCGAGAGGAGAGGTGATATTGGAGATGGAGCAGAGTGGATATATGTTGGAGAATTAAATAAGACTTGCTTATAGTTTGGATGTGAGAATTTGAGGCAGAGAATTATACTTTCCTATATGATTATACTTTCATATATGAACAACAGATAAGATGCCATTTACTGAGATGGAACATGAACATTTTGGAGGAAGGGATGGCAGGAACAGAGAAATTAAGAGTTATGCTTGGATATACTGAGGTGTCAGGCAGTGGAGGGATCCAGATATTAAGTAAGGAGTTAGAGACATGCATCTGAAGTTCAAGAGGAGAGCTGGGGACTAGAGAGATCAATATGGGAAACAACATTGTGGGGATGATATTTAAAGCCAAGACCTTAGGGAAGAAAATAGGTGGGGACTAGGGGCTGAGGCAAGGCTTATAAGAACTCCAAAATCTATGCTTTACCACAAGAGGAGGAAGAAGAGAAGCTAGTTAAGGAGTAATGTTGGAGAAAAAGTAGGAGAGAAAGATTTCATGGGAGTTAAGAGCTATAGGAGAGAAAGGTCAATGGATTCAAATGTTCTAACAGTTTCCAAATGTTTTAATAGGTGGCAATGTTCATTTAAGACTATTTTAAGTTATCTACATACTCATATCTTTTCCTATTAAATTTAAATTCTTCGAACACAGAAATTGTGTCTTTCATATTATAATTTCTTGTAGGGCATGTAATTAGTTAGCAGTAATCAGTTGAGAAGTAAGAGTGATATGAGGTAGAGAAATTTGATACAAGAAAAGAAGATGTAAAATTGTTATCTCCAGTGCTGGGGTGTTTATGCTGCCAGAGAAATAGATGTGAGTGCTGTGAGTGTATATGCAGGTAAGATTCCTTTTTATCCTTCTGGGAGAACAGAATGCTCGTTTCTCTAGGATAACTTAGTATGCTCTGACCATAATGAACTGCTATGCACTCCCCTCCAAAAATAAACAAACAAAAGCAAACTCTTAGACTATGAGAACAAAACAGTGGTTGCCAGAAGGGAAGAAGTAGAGGGTGGGTAAATTTAATCGAATGGGCTAAAATTACAGTGAATCATGAAAACTAGACTTTTGATGTTGAACTAATGCAGTGCATACAGATGTTGATTTATAATGTCATTATTTTATAATGTTATCAACCAATGTTACTTCGATAGATGAATAATAAAAAGTGTACAGCAAAAAGAGGTAAATTTTTAAATATATCATTTACTATTATAACGGTAATTTAGAGTAGCAATGATAAGTCATATTTTTAAACTGTATCTGTTATAATTGACATTCAACAGATAATTGTATGAAATTGAAGACCGTAATCAGAGACTTAAGATTAATTTTTAGACTTATAAAGGGAAATCTAAAAATAACTAAGAACAGAATATTCCTAGAATTTGGCTCAGGGAAGTAGGACTGGAGAAAGGGACAGAGGAGCATGTTCCCCTGCTTTTGCTAAGTTTTTCTGTACTACAATCATGCATGAACATAGCACTCTAGGTATTTTTTAAAAATGCTGAGCTAGGAGCAGAATGGTGGAATAGAGGTTAGGTCTGCCACCTCTAGCCAACAGCAGTCTGTATACATCTCAAGGAACAACCAGGATGAACAGCTAAATAAAGTAAAATGTTTCTTCCTCTTCTCTCTTCCTTTCTGCCTGCCTGCTTGCCTTCATTCCTACCTGCACCTTTACTTAAAAAAAATTGAGCTAACAAACAAAAATTGTAGATTTTTTTCACTTCATTTACATTTTGCAATAAATTGTTTTCATGAGAATACTTTTTCTGTAAAAATAAAAAGGCAATATTATCAGCATTTTTATTTCCTCTAGCGTTTTATTAACAGTTCATTTTAATAATAATTCCGAATCAATCCCTGAAACAAAACAAAATTTTACATCCTGATTTTTACTTTTATTTCGAAATTACTCAGGCATCAGTAATAACAATGGCGACAATTATAACAGTAACAGCTAATATCTACTCTGTGCTTACTAAGGCCACTGAAGTTCTATACTTGTACGAACTCATTCAGTCCTAACAACATCCCTGTAAGGGAGGCTCTGCTGCTATCGCCCCCTGTGCAAACCAAGGGAGAGACACAGACAAAGTACTTGCCCGAAGTCACACAGGTTACAAGAGGCAGAGGCAGGATTGAAAGGCAGTCTAGTTGCCTCACAGCCACTGTGGAACTTCCATTCTGTTGAGATTTCTGAAAGGTTACCATGCAGGCAAGGAAATATCCTTTACTAAAGTATCTCATCAAAACCCTATATTTAGATCAGTGGTACATTTCCATCTCATTTCAATGAAAAAACAGATGCTATCAGAGACCCAGATAGCCTCGGCTGCTTTCCCAAGGTTGTATGTCCTTAAGACGAGTCCCACATTCAGAGCGCCCAGTCCACGACTGGGACTTATTCCGTGCGCCCTTCACTAACCAGGTGACTCAATTAAATGGGGTTCTGTTTAGCCTGACAAACACTTCATATCTGTGAGGAACCCCTTGACCCCATCCTCCTGTGCTAAATGCTAGGACTGAGATGGAGATGAACAGGCAGGCCTGCAATCCATTGATCTTAACATTATCAGGTAGCTAGAACCAAAAAAATTAAACCCATGTCTAGAGTACTCCGCAGGGCCATGGAGGAGAGTGGAAAAATTTCGTTGCCCAGCTCATCCCAGCCTGCCTGACACCCTTGTGCTGTGGCATGAAATTCCTGGTGCCCTGCTTCATGTAGAGCATAGCCTTAACAAGGCATTTACAAAATGATCTAGCACTTTCTCTCTTCTGTGATCCTACTCATTCCTACTGCACAGATGCTCAACATGGAGTTCAAAAGTCACTGACGACAGATAATATAGGACCAGTATACGTGTGACCTCAAACAACTACAGACTTCTCCAACACCTTAGTGTCATGTTCCATGACGGTGACCAGAACCTACTGTGAAACGAAGCTACACGATTTGTATATGATGAGACACAAGTCTATAATCTTAGGATGAACAACAGCCTCTCCTACTTCTGCATATTTACTTCTTGATAAGTTCATTGGTCTAATCTCTCGAGGTAGGTGAGGAGTAAATCTCAATGCAGAGCTGACTGGCATCTCGCTACCTCTCTAGTGATGAGATTTCAAGTTCTGGAAAGGCACAGGCACAGGGAGAATCCAGGTTCTGTGCAGCCTGAGGCTTGTACAATTTCAGGATGCTCTTTGAGAAACAATATAAAATTAGAAGCAGAATTTTATAAAGAGAAAATAGATAATTTAGTGCCTGTTAGCTTGGTTGATTTATATTTCTTTTTTATTACTGATAGTTAGAGAAAAAGTTTCTTTCAGTTTCTCAACTCATTATTGGTCATGTTAAGCATATGTATAGAATTGACATATTTGGGAGACCCAACATTTCCCTCATGTCTAAGCTGTATGATTTCAGGATTTTTCAAGCTTCCTTTCATGGGGACTAGCCTTAGACCCTCCGAATTGATGATGCTCATTAATGGACTCATCTCAGTCCTCTGGGGCGGTGGCTCATTGACACATGTCCACGACATATTAGATGATTGTCGCCATGTCAGAACTTTATGTCAAAACAGCAGGAATGTCAAGTCTTTCCCCATGTGCTCATAATGCACCACTTCTCTTCATTAATGGGGTTATCAAACAATCTGGGAGTCTATCCATTTTCCATATTTAGAAAGTAGCTCTCTGGATGAATTACTGGTTTTGGTACGACACGTGCTGTTTGGAAATACCAGACCGTTCTAAGACAAGATGATCACACGTGCTAGGACACGTCTGTAAGTTGGAAGGAATA
Source organism: Solenodon paradoxus (assembly GCA_004363575.1). Classification (NCBI taxonomy): domain Eukaryota; kingdom Metazoa; phylum Chordata; class Mammalia; order Eulipotyphla; family Solenodontidae; genus Solenodon; species Solenodon paradoxus. The sequence continues at coordinate 226,205 of RJWH01000943.1, forward strand.
AAACATACCAGTTTCACACAGACTACTTTGTCACTCAAGCACTACACTAAAGGTGCTGCCACATAAAAGAAGGAATTGTGATAAATTTCAAAGAAATCAATATATGATACATTTATCATTGCGGGCACGGCATTGTTGATGAGAATATCACTTTCCTCACGATGTTCTTACATCTTCAGTCCATCTTTCAAGGTGTAAAGAACTGGCTACGCACTTGACTCCAGCACTCTATATTCCTGACCTTATTTCTCCTCATCTTGTTTCCTGGGTGAGCCCGCTGCCAGCCCTATAGGGCAGGTTCATATGCGGCATAATCCCTGGAAATTTGTATAATGACTCGTTGAGAGTAGATGGCACAGTCAACAGAAAGAATGAGCCACACAATGTTGCCAATAAGTTCATACTCGATGCACCTGGACATCAATTTCCCCTTAGTCAGATCCCCACACTGCCGATGGACACTCCGATTCCACTGGACGGCAAGGGAAAACACAACAAAGGGAGTTCCACATAGAAAGAGACAGCAGCAGTAATGACTCAGATTTTGTGCAGACGCTTGGGCATGCGAACATCTTGCTTCCCTCCTCTGAGGTATGTGGGAGGCGGTCATCTCAGTGAGCGACCCTTCAAGCTTCCTGGCACATCCATCTCTGTACAGACATCTCAAAGGCCATTGGGGATCCATCAAGAGCTGCATTACCATTTTGTAATGCACTCTAGATAATCTCCCCCCCGTATTAATCACTACAAATATTATCCTGTCAGAGAAGAAAAAAGCCTGGAGAAAACATTCAACTGTCCTCATGGTAAAATGTTACAAAGAGATAGTACAAGACAGTAGAAGATTCATTGAGGAGGTAACCCAAACGCATTCCTGCAGCATCAAGTCAATGTGTTGAAAGCTTGCTGTGTCCGGCAAGTCATTATCAGATAATTGCCAAGTAAGGCTGCTGGATGTGCACTATGTAGGCTTTTCTAAATTTTCAGAAAGGAGATTGCTATTCACGTGTAAAAATATCACAGGTTTGATCTTCAGATTATACAGGTCTTAAGCCATTGTATTTAGAAAGATTAAGCAAACAAATCCAAACACTGACATGCTTAGGGGTTATTGTCAAGATTAGGATAGGAAGAGTGTTTTTTCATAAGAAAGCTTACAAAATATAAAAGCTATAAAATAAAAAATATTTTATAAAGTATGTAATAATGTCATTTGAAGTCAAGATCAAGTGATGCAGCTCCAGGTAGTTAATGCGCCTAAGCGTTAACTTTGACAATCATGGGACTCCAGAGCCACAAACCTTGGGAGAAAGATCAGAGACTGAGTGATACTGCATGTAGAGTACATTATGCACTCAGCCTAGTTCCACGTACCATGTTATGCTGTCATTATTGGCGGTGACTGTTACAATAACTCTGAGAGTTATAGGTATTCCCCAAGCCCACTTGAGCTGGGGGTGTGCTTTGGGCTATATGACTGCCTGATCAGCTGGTAAATTTTAGATTTCCAGTTAATTTGGAATCACTGAGTAAGTACTTGGCTTTTCCTGAGAGTCTTCGACCCACCTGTCTTGTTTGTGCACACCACCAACCAGGCTCGGACCATCCCGTGTTTGCTAAAAGATTTCTCAGTAAGTTACAGGGAATGTCAATCAAATCCTCATCAGATCTGAGGTGGGACGGGTGGCAGAGTCACAAGTCAGTTACATTTAATTGGCTTCTAATAGGTCAGGTATGTGACCCTGAGTCATTTTCTTTCATGAGGAAGACATCAGGGATGACCCTAAAGGACAAAGGCCACTCATGTCTCCCACTCTTCTTTGTTCTCCCCTCAGTTTCCTTCAGTGCTATTAGGTTGCTTTATTTACACTACCCTCTACTCATCCCAGACATTTCATCCAGTCCACAGTACTGGGCATTTTTATCAAATGTACACATTTGTACATTTATGTTATGGCTGTCATCTTGGCCTCTACGAATGACTATGAACACGAAGAGAAGGCAGCAAATACAAATACTAGAGTATTTAAATGCTGATGGCAAGAAATCATGGTGTGGGGGAGCAAGGTAGGGAGAGGGTGGGGGCTGGAGGGATGAAAGGAATGGAATCTAAAGACCCTGGTATAAAGGTAGACAATCAATTAAGAACACAGCTGGTTAGGATTTCAGAAGTAGAATATTTTGATCATTGAAATATGTCTTTTTCTTATTTTTCCTGGGGACCAGGTGGTAAGGTATCCAAGGTAAGGAATAGTCATTTGAGTTTCAAAACTAGGTTGGATTTTGTGCTCTCAATACCAAGTTACAATATATGACAATACTCTCTCAAAATAATACATTTTAATCTCCAAATTTAAGTGGCCTGAGCTCTACTGTCTAGTCATTTCTCCCTAAAATATCTGCCAATTTTCAAGATGGACTTAGACCTTCCTAATGAGTTTGATACACTTTATTTGAGGTCATAAAATCCCACATCATCACCCTTACATTGTCTCCTGATGCATTCTGCTTTTTTTTTTGCAAGGTATACTAAACTTGAAGAGATTGTGGTAAAATGTGGAGTGACTGAGCTCCTTTAGCACTTTATGTCATACCTCGAAATAAGGTAGCTTCCAATATTTTGATTTAATGAGTATAAAGTATGTGAATGGCTATTCAAGAGTCTCAGAAGCAACTGAAATAGAAAATAACCAGGCTATAAAATTCAGTTAATACATTTGGTAGATGCTGATATAAGTAGAAGTTACAGATAAAAATTTCTATAAAATGCTAAAGTCAGCTAAAGATTGTTATTCATATTCAAAATACAACTATACACACAGAACACCATGCCAGGCTGGATAATCATGGAAGACAGAATGTATCAGTTTACTCTGACTTTTAAAAATCACTCGAGACTATTGCTCTGACAAGGCTGATTTAGACAGTAAACAATGATCTACTTACATTATTGCAGAGAGGCTATCCATGAGATCTGGGTTAACAAGCTATAAAGTACATTTTTATTGCTTAAAGCAGCAACTTGGAATAGTTTGAAGTCAAAGACTTCTGTTTTTAAACTACTGCAACATTTAAAGCTGGCTTTTCAATTTGTCAACCTATCTAAAAACCTGAATATAATAGTCTGATTAGTGACAAGCAGAATTCAAGGGAAGATTTTTTTTTAATGGATCAATGGTGTAGAAAATTTGGTATCATCTGAACAGACTTAAAACAGAGTGCACATTATAGAATCGCACAGAGTCCTCTGATAGTGTAACCACCTTGATGAACAACGGCTAAAAACATACATCAAAGCCTGACGGTCATCATGGCTCATCAGGTAAGATGAGTACTTTCATCCAGTGTGACATGCTCAGGGTGTAATTATTATGCTGCTATTATCATGTTCATATTTTTGACAATTTTACACTTTCTTATCACAGGATTGAAGCGGATGTCAAACGTAACCTAATAGAGCTCCTATTCTCATCACCATGGCCTTTGTAATGATAACATGTGGAAGGATATCATTTAGCCAGATGTACCTGTTTCCTCTTCCCTCACTCATTTCATTCCTATGAATTCTGACTCTCTTCCCTATTGGGGCAGCAGTTAGACCACCTTTTAAATTCTCTTTAAAGGAGAAGTACAGGCAGGAATGAAGGTAAGTAGGCAATCAGGAAGAGAGAGGAGGAAGAAGCATTTTACCTAATTTATTTGGTTGTTTCCCTGGTCCCAGGTCTTGAACCAGCGATCTTTAGATGCCTTTGGACCTCATCTGGTTTAAAGCACAAGGCCAACAGCATTTGACCATGGCTACAGACTCAAGGGCTTGTCTCAGTGATTGCTAGCATGGATAGTCCCCAAATGAAGGCCAGTCCCTTACCCTTGATCTGTGCAAGGCCCTCTGTCTCTGGGACTGTTGAATGGCAAGACCACAACTTCCTGGGATTATCTCAAGATTCGACTTCAATTTTGATTTTATAAAATTTCTTATCATTTTATATTATGTCTTCAGATAAGTCTACTCAGATATATCCTTGGCTCTTTCTGAATATTTTTAGGAAGTTTGACAGAGACTAGAGATTCCCTGGGTCTCTCTGAATGATGACAGAAGTCACCTGCCATGCTATTCCAAACACATTTGTGTTCATTTGCAACAAGGGTGTATATTTAGAGCAGCACTCATGATTAATTTTTTGAACTGAGATTTCAAAGATCACATTAGAAGTCACCCATTCATTATCCACTCAAGTCATCTTAATTGGCAATGAGCAATTGGGGAGGAATTGACTTCAGTCTGGTAGTCAATAAGAAATGCTTTCATAATACCAAAGCAAATGTTCAAATATAACTGAGGATGGACAAGGATTTTATTTTTTTTGTTTACCCCTGGCCCCACAGCATAAACTCGATCCATAAGTTTCACATGGACTGAACCTTAGTCACCTGAGCCACGGGGGTTCAACTACACAGTGATTTTATGAGTAACCTTTCTCCTTTTCCCTTAGAAATGATCGAGCTTACAGAAAATTAACAATGCACCTAGTATCTGTTGTTCTGATCTCTGTATGCTTTTCTCCAAGAAAAAGTAAAGGTGCTCTACCAATAATGATAACCAAGTAGATGCTGACGCACTTCCCCCAGATTTCTGTTACAACCATAAGACATGAAAATACACTTCTCTCTGACATACCAATGGTTGAAACTTCAGAAATCAGCAAACACATAACAACTGGAAAACAATGACTTAGCTAAAATGAGTCAAAGTGCTTTGGGAGAAGACGTCTGCTTCTACTTCTCACATTGCCACTGCCACAAAACTTTAAGGAATTAGGAGTACATCTCTGAACTTGCAAGGAGACACTGTGCCATATGTGGATGCGAAGTCACATCAGGCTTCAGCAACTTCACAAGAATAAGACAGGATTTTGACAAAGAGCAAGTCAGAAACCAGGACAGAGGGCAGAGAGATAATCAACAGGCAAAGGAGGTAGGCCACATCTCAGCCAGAGGAGAACCAGGAGAGACTTATCCTGAAAAATGAGGAAAAGTCGCTTCTACAGGAGATCGGAAAGAAACCCTTCTTGCTCCTGTAGTATTTAGGGTGACAATGATAGTGACCTCAGCAAAGGGTTGAACAACCAATTGTTAACTTAGAAAATGATGACGTTATGGTGATGATGTCAGATTCAATGAACAAGTTCATGTAGTTATTATCTGACCTCTGCTCCAGCCCTGAAGCGACACTGTGTACTCACAAATACATCCTGACTAGAGGACAGAGAACCTGTCACACAATATGTGGATTACATGGCACCATCCCAGTACATTCAAATAGCTGGGTTCAAGTGATGCGAAGATTTTTGCCTGGGTCTGTCAAATCTTTAAACTTTCTAAATTTTTACTGCTGTTTACTGTTACTCATATACCAACCATTGAACTCAGGCATATGTACACATCTTACTCTATGAGAGAAGTAACATATTAACTCAGTCATTTGACATTTTAGGCTCATTATATAGACCACTTCATACCTAACTAAATATAATGCATTTACACATTCACCACTTGTCACCAGACTAATGACGCAATCATAAGTTTGCTTGTTTTGTCTATTTCTTTTTACTTTTTGTTAAAAAATAAATCTCAAGTTTACCAAAAGTTACAAAGCCAAAGCATGGAAATAACACTCATATATCTATCTCCCAGTTTACTTAATGCCTACATTTGATGTCATTTGCTTCATATTTTGCCATCTAAATCTGTCATTTATCTCTGAATATATGTCAGAATATTATATATATTTATTATATACACACACTTTTTAAAACATCATTTGAGGAATTCTGAACCATTTGATGTTTATTCTTATTGAATAAAGATCAAATTTATTGTATTTCCCCAAAACTGTCAAATATTAAAAAACTGATCAAATCAAAGATTTGATTTAAAAGAATGTTTGACACACAAAATAAATCTCTAAACTGGTTAACACTGTGAAAGCAATGTCAGTAAGTAGAGAATTCAGTCTATGTCATGAGAGGAATGAGAGGGGAAATGTCTGAATGTCCAGCATTTGGAATGTCCAACATTACCGTGACCAGATAGTTGATTTACAATCAGAAAACATGTCTTTGTAATTATGTAAAATCATACTTAAAAATATCTAACAATTCAATGAGTGACCAGTCAAGACAGCAGGCCCATTTGCTATGCACAAGGCAGTTTATATATCAGCAAATATGTCAACAATCTGACAAATTAATTAGTGGTGAACTAAAAGATCTGGGAGTGACAGACTGAAGCATAGGCCTTTAACTCTTGCTTTAACTATTTAAAAATTAGCTTCATTTAGCAAACAGTAATTGAGGGAAGCTGTTCCAGGAGCTGGGAATTTAAGGACAAATGAAGCGAGATGGCACTACTCAAGAAAGTCACATCTCAAATGATCTTTCTCAGGTCTGGCTGGAAGTTTGCATCACCTAGTAAGTAGTCAAAACAATACCAGTACTATCACACGCCTGACAAGGGCTTATTATCTAAAATATTTAAAGAACTTACAAAACTCAGCAACAGAAAAACAAATAACCCGCTCATGAAATGAGCAGAATTGAATAGACATTTCTCCAAAAGGACATGCAGGTGGCCAGCAGGCACATAGAAAGAAGTTCTTCCTCGCTTGCAATTAAGGAACTGCAAATCAAAGCTAGAATGAGATATCATCTTATACCTATGATACTGGCTATCCAAAAGTCTGGAAACAACGAATGTTGGCGAGGATGTGTCCAGAAGGAAACATTTTTAAACTGTTGTTAGGAGTGTACATTTGATGCAACCTTTGTGGAAAGTAGTATAGAGAGGCCTCAAAAAATTAAGAATGGAAATCCCATACAATACCACCACCCTACTTCCGGGAATTTACAGAAAAACACTAATTTGCAGATATATATGCACCCCTATGTTTATTACAGCATTATTTACAATAGCCAAGAATTGTAATCTACCTAAGCGTCCATCATCTGATGAACGGATATAGAGGATGTGGTGTAGATACGCAATGGAATACTACACAGCTCTAAAAAGATGAAATTCTGGCATTTGCAGTAACATGGATGGAACTAGAGGGCATTACACTAAGTGAAATAAGTCAGAAGGAGAAAGACAAATGCCAGACGAACTCATTCATATGTGGAATATAAAGAAACAAAGCAAAGGAACAGACAAAGACGAAAACCAGCCCTTGGACACCAACAAAAAAACTGAGGCTACTGGAGGGGAACAGGTAGGAGGTGGAGGCAAGTGGATGTGGAGGCCAATGGTGAAGACCTTTCGCCAGTTTGGTAGTGGGCTGTGGGTGCTGTTCTACATTTGAGGAATGGTGAACCAGTACATATGGGTCTACATTATTTTGTAAATCAAAGTTATTTCAGGAAATATTAAATTAAAAAAAAAATAATGCCAGTGCTTGGGTCCACTCCAGATGGAATCACAGTTGCTGGAGTTTTAGAAAATGCCTACACAGAGTGTTGAGAGCAAGTGCTATGGGGAGGCTTTACAGGTAGGTCAGGAAAGACTTCCCAGAGAAGAGTCCTGTGAGGTTAAAATTCAAAGAAGTACAGAAGAAATATCCCGGATGTGGAAGAAAAATGTCTTTTCCAGAAGTAATGTTCAGGGGGCTGGATTTCATGGAACCTGAGCTCATTAGTGCCAGGATTCATGTCATTAGCAACAGTTTACGTACGGGATCCCTAGGCATGTGGTACCCCCGTGACTCCCCTTCTTCAGTCTAAATGAAGATCAATCATTGCACACCTTTGCAAATCTCCTTAGCATTATTATTGGAAATACCACTCTCTTAATAGCTTATTCATATGCATTTCTGGGACACATTGTATTGGTACTCAGTGTTCTGACCTACTAATTTAAATTCCATATGATTTCAGAAGCATTAATAGAATTTTTTCACTAGCATTTCCCTTCTGTGTGGGTGTCTGCATAACTTGAGATGAAGTCTAGACCTCATTTGCAGCCCCAAAGGAGAGGAGGTACATCCATGTGTGGTGACCATTGAAAGCTTGTTCCTTTTGAGGTCAGCCATCAAGCAGTCCTTGAGGTCAAAGTCTAATTCAAAAGTCAAGGTTCTAAGCTTTAATATAGAGCCAATAGGCACAATCCAATAATTAAAATATATGCAGGGACGTTTGCTAAGCCTATGGTTCATACATGGACCTTTTGAATCCAATTCTGTATCTGGATATCACTATCTACATCACCATCAGGAGCGACTGTAACCAAGAGAATGATGCCCACATCTCAGGAATGACCAGGATATCTGTGTTCTTTCTATGGACCTAAGTGCACTGGAATGTGTCACACCTGGCCCAGCTAGTAAGACACCCTGACCTGGGCACCAGCAGTGCATTGACTGCACGTTAAGATGTGGCCTAGCTTACAGTCGGTCCCATTAAGATAAACGCAGTTTATAGTTTTAGGGCAACTTGGAAGAAGAATTCAGATAGGTGCAATTTATTTTTACTGCATGTTTTC